>PVLA01002645.1:244503-255690 GCA_004027455.1 Hydrochoerus hydrochaeris
AAAAAAAAAAAAAAAAAAAAAAAAAAAAAAGAAGCAAATATTTATGGCTACAAATCTTTAGATGTGTGAAAAATGTTATTTATGTGCATTAAAGTACTTTTTAAAACTAGATTTACATTATGTTTAAACTAAAGAAATCAGATTTTTACCTAGTTTTATGTGCATTAAAGAAATTTCAAACTATTCAGCATCCGAAATGTAGCAGAGCTTCTTTTATCACTCAGTCCAAGCATGACTATTAGCTTTACATTCTTGTGAACATTCACAGAATGTCCAGTGATGACTTTATAATGATGAAAACTTGATACACAAGATAAATTAAGAATTCAAGCATAAGTTACCAGAGATCTGAATTTCTTAAGAGAAAGATAGTATAATCTTGGAAGAAGTGGGAAAAATGGAAAGTACTAAATGATAGGATAAGAAAGCAACTTTAAAGAGTAAAATTAGTAAGAAAAAAATGGAAAGTAGTAAAGTACTTCACAATGTGAAGAGTAAAACAACTGTTATAGTACCAATGTATTTTAGTGAGCAAATTTTTAGTAAATATATTGAATGTTATGTTAATTTTCACACAAAGATTTGAACAATAATAGTTTCATTAATCCAGCTTCAAGATGTTGAAAGACAAAATTTGACATAGGAATGCATTAAATTTCAGACTTTAGTAGCTAGCAGTAGCTAGCAACTCAGACTTTACACAGATTCTGGGAAGATTATTTTAATTCCAGATCCCTTGAAAACCCATGTAAGGAAATTTTCCTAGGGCTAATAAGTGATTATAATGAAATTTGAATGCTTAAGGTGCATATAAATATGAAAACTTAATGCTATCACTGCATGCGAGAGATGAATAATACCTAACTTTATAATGCTTATAGTAAGTACATCTATAAATTTAATAAGGAAATAAAACAGAAAGAAATGTAGCATAAATTAGCAGAAATAAGCTAAAAAGAATGGTGCAACTGTCTGTACTTTTGGTATTGCAAACATTATGGGTGCTAATTTCTGGATATACAGTTTTATGTATATTACCCCTACTTTAGTGTAAAACTGATCTTCATACTAAAAAGGCAGATAAATCCTTTCTCTATAGCTGAATAAGTCTAATATATTTCACTTCAACTAAAGTTTGAATCATAGTTGATTCAAAATCAAATTTGTTGAGGCAAGCAATGTTTTATAATTGTAGAATTAATTAGATTCACTTGTCAGATCAGAGGCTGGATTGTCCTCAGTGGTCAGGAGACCCTGGTGCTAGAGAGGAACAAGTAGCTAGCAACTCAGTGGAGAAGGTGGAAGCTACATAACAAGAGAGACCACAGATGCAGGGCCAGTCTAAGACTGAAGGACCAGAAGCCTCATGCAGTTACTGGTGTGTCTTCACTGAAAGACTGAGGAAGTGGATGTTGGGGTCCCCAGACTATGTCAGCAGCCAGATATACATATTTGAGCACTGAGATCTCAGCATAGGTCAATTTCCTCCTTCTTTTTCTTTCTACCCTGAATTACTGAATTTTAACTGTGGATAAAATTGTTATTTGCTCTGGTTATTATTGCTTTGTAATACATGCTTTATTTACTCACGTATTTAACCTTCCCGATAGTCTTTGTTTTCAAGTTTTGCATTTTTTTTGAGATTATTTTTCTTCTTACTAAAGAATTGATTTGTTGAGGTGGTGGTTGTTTTAAGTGTAGTCATGCTAGAATTTTTTTTCTAAAACTGTTATTTCACAATATTTTGAACAGTTTTCTCAAAGACCATAAAACTTCAGATTGGCAATTACTTTTCTTTATTTTTTTAAATTTTTAAAAATTTTTTATTTAAAGAAAAAAATTGAAACAGAAAGAGGGTAGAAATAATACAAAATTTCAAAAACAAAACAAAACAAAAATAGTAATCAGTAAGAAATCACTAGCTAATAATTACATACTTTCCTTTTAGAAGTAGTTTTTCAAGTTACAAAAGTAAAGTCTACAAAGTGGACATTTAAACAGTGGGACTGCAACCAGTTCTGTTAATCTATCCAAAAAAAACTTAGTAATATGGCTATCAATCCTACACACTTAAACATACATGCAGTTATATCCTTTAGAATATTTTCTTTTCCTCCCTTTTTTTCTTTACAATAACTATAATCCATTCTCATAAACTACTTAGAAGTTCTACACATGTATAAGTCTCTACATGTATACCTAGCCTTTCTGCATTAGAGGGAGAAACAAATCAAAACAAGTCAACAATACAAATTCCTAGAGAAACACAAAATGAAAAGGACATATAAAACCACAATACTAGGTGATCTGCGGTAGTTACTATGATGTTTCGTTTTTTCAGTACAATTGTCTATATTGTCAAACATAGTATAATTCAACTTAGCATTGCATTACACTAGTAATAAAAACTAAACATTGGAGTCATTATAGGACTTCAAAGGCAGTTAATAATCAAACCAGAATGAGTATCCTATTGAATCTTGTCATCTTCAGAGTAGTTGCCTCTACTCTCAGACTTGACACTCTCAAGCATACCAGATTCGAATAAAATCAGTCAAGACAAAACAGCAACATAGCCAATCTTCTCTGCCTCAGCTGTGCTATGCTAGTTTTCTGTCACTGTTGTTTACTTTTCTCCTTCATTCCACTGTCTACCCCTTTCATTGAGGCCTTTCTGCCATTGTTCCTGGAATTCTGGGGATTTTCTTCTCTCTCTCTTGAATGTCCTTCAGTATTCTTTGCAGGGTTGGATTGGTGGTCACAAACTCCCCCAGTTCCTCTTTGTCGTGGAAATATCTTGTCTTTCCATTAATTTTGAGAGACAGTTTTGCAGGGTACATCATTCTGGGTTGGAGGGTATTTTCTTTCAGGGCTTGGAAGATTTCACTCCAAGCTCTTCTTGGTTTGATGGTTTGCATTGAGAAGTCTTCTGTGATTTTGAAGAGTTTTCCTTCATAGGTAATCTGTTTCTTTTCTCTGACCGCTTTTAATATTCTGTTCTTGTGATGGATTTCTGGGATCCTGATTATTATATGTCTGGGTGTAGATCTGTTTGGGTTGTAGCTGGCTGGAGTTCTATATGCCTCATTTATCTGAACTTCACTTCCATTACCTATGTTTGGGAAGTTTTCCTTAATTATTTCTGTGAATAGACTTTTTATTTCATTTTTATTTGTTGCTGCATCTTCATTCACATATTTTATTCTTAGGTTATAAATCCTCTTGTCATCTTCTAGCCTTTGTATCATTGCTTCCTGATTCCTTGTTATTTTTAAGAGATCCTTTCACTATCATAATTTGCAAATCTATCTTCAAGTTTTGAAAGTTTGTCTTTAGTTTCTGTTAAAAGGTTTTGCCAGCTTTCAATGGAGTTTTTAATTTCCTGATATTCTGTTTGGATCTGTTTCATGCATTTTAGATTTTGTTTATATTCTTCATCAAAGGTTTCTCTCCTTTCTCTGGGTTCCTCCATTCTTTCATTTGTGTCTACTTAAGAATTACCCAGCATTTCTTTTATTAATCTTCTTATATCTTGCTTCACCTGAGTTAGAATTTCAGATTTAAGTTCGTCGATGAGGTCACAGAAGTATTTCTTTATTTTCGATAAGACCGTGTCTGATATTACATGTTTGCTGCCTCAACCTCCTCTGCATTTACCTCTACTGGACTCACTTTCTCTGGTTCGGTGATTAGAGGCCTTTTGCTGTTTCTGTCTTGTCATGTTTCCAGTCCCCTTCAGATGGGTGGGTGGTAGAAGTCTCTGGGCCCCTGGCACTGCCCACTATTTTTCTGCAGCACACTGGCTAGGGAAGTACCAACCTCCAGTCCACTGCCGATCTGCGAGGTGCACGCTGTGAGCCAGCCCCTTCCCCTATATCAATCACCCAGGGGATGCTTCAGCACATTTATGTGTTCCTTGGGGATTCCACTGGCTCAGGATTGCCTCGCCCTGGCTATTGGGTTACAACCAGGGTCCTGGCCCAACCCAAGCAGAACCCAAAAATCTGCTTTGGACCATGAGCTGTTGGCTGACGCTGCCCCAGGTTTTGATTCAAGTGCCTCTGTCCAACTCCAAAATGTTGTCTAGCCGGTCATCTGGCTCTGGGGAATCCAGTTCCCATAACTCATCAAAGTTCATGCAGCCTGACTCGCCATTTCCACTCCCTGTCTCAGTGCCTCCTCCAGCCGAGGGTCTTGAGCTCATCCACCCCCGCTCTCGGCAGGGCCGCTACCCAAGCTTCATCCTGAGTTGCCTGACTCTAAGACATGCCCGGTACAGCGACTGGAGCTTTCCCAGCTCCAGTCCTCTGTACACACTTTTTCTTCTTGTTTTTCTTTCTTTTTTTCCCTCAGTTTCTTCCTGGGTCGTGAGAATTCCTCTCCTTTTGTCTGGCTTTCTCCATGTTGTTCGATTCTAGCATCTGAGTTGTTTTGTTCTCAAAGAGGCGCTCTATTGTGCTACCACTCAGCCGGCCATCTTGAATTCTCTACTTTATTTAAGGGCAGAATTATATTTCCATCTATCACTGTTTTAGGTTAGAAGTTATCTTTCTTTTTGCTTTTGCTTTGAATATATCATATCATGTTTTCAGGTCAATTCTAAAATTCTCATGACCCCTCCTTCATTTATAGTTTTAGACACTATTACTTTAATGCTTTGGTAGAAGGGAAAGTTATCTTCTTTGGAATTCATTAAACTTGAGACTGTGAATCAATCTTTAACCATTTTGAAAGTTTATCTTAAATACTTTTAATATGGTTTATTATACATTGGCTTCCTCTTTTGTTTTAACAAACAAGTTATAACAATCTTTGTTAATTCTCATTGAAATAGTTTTATATCTTGATGTCAAAAATCCAGGTTGCAATCACAAGATCTGACTTTCTATGAATATATTTAAGAATTCTTTTTCTTTATCTTTCTTCCAAAAAGCAATTTGAGACACACAGCCCTTTCCAAAAAAACTTCAGTAAGAAATTTTTAAGGCAACAATTTATACACCAAGTATTGCTAGAGTGTAAGAATATCAAATTATTTGTAAGTCTTAGGGAAATTATAGAGCATGATAATGCTACTTGTCTCATATTAAGATAAATTTCTATTTCTGATAGAAATAGATCTTGATAAATCTGTCATAAGCCAAAATGTTGTTAGTTGAAAATGCACTTAATAATCAATTAAATCCATTACAATTAAAAAAGCATATGCAACTATCATAAGAGTGTTCTATCTACAAAGATGAATAAAGTGCTTCTTTCAAAATAAGTTATCATTTTTTGGGGGGGAGGGTTGTTGATCACAAGGAAGGAAATCTGACAGATTAGATAATGTATTGAGGAATTTCTTGAAAAGCCACAAGATATTGATGAAAAGCCCTAGTCAAAAAGAGCAAGTGAACTGAAAGAAACTAAAAGACAGCAAAATCTAAATGCAAAACCTAAACTCTTTCTCTGCTTCAACTCTAGCAAACCTTTTCTTGCCCATTCCACCTGCTACACTTACCTGGGGGTTTTCTACTAAATTTTCCTATATTTAAGCAAACAATAAAATGGACAATGCTGTCTTCTATTTTAGTTATGTCAAATGAATTAAAGAAGAACCATTGAACTTCATTTATACAAAACTAATCAACAGCGATTACCATTATCATCCAAATGTGCAAATGGTCAATATATTACTGCTTTTTAAAAGTGTAATGTGTTTATTTACATAATTTTCAAACACATACCTTGAAATTGTTTATGAATTGTTTTTGAGTATATGAATCTCTAAATAATTGCAGCAGAGCTTGCTCACTGCTTTCCATAACACTTTCTCCAGCTTCTCTTTAGCAACAGAATCCAGTCATGCCTGTGGAAAAGACTATTTCCAATACAGTCTCTCTTGCTGGCTGCTCTGTATGGATTTGACTATATACTGGTCATTGAGCTCTAAGGTCAAGAGTTCATGGGACTTCCACGAAATATCCTGTTAAGATATGCCATTTTCTCTTTCTCTGCTAGTTTCTCTGCCTGACATAATGAGGTATTGGATTAAATCATCTGGGTCAAAGAATACTTTGCTGAGTGTGATGTGATGGAGTGAAGAAGCCAAGATCCTGTGAGAGTGGTAGAAATGCTTACACAACTTTGTAGGATTTTGCAACTATGTTACATGAGAAAAGAAAGCTCATGCCTTATACAAACCACAATTATTTTGTTTTGTTTTGTTTTCTATTTTATGCTGTAAAATAAACTTCCTATTTGCTTCCAACAGTAAAGCCTATTTTTCTAAACATTCTAGACCAGATGGAAGGATTAATTCAAGTGTCTTTATTATTAATTACCTAACATATGGCATAATAATTATTCAAAAGTTTAAAAAAAGGAATATACTAGCTTTTTTAAAAAGCCTGTTAATTCAAGAACAATCTCATATTAATGAATTTTTGCAAAATGTAATATATGTACTATTTTAAAATTTATCATGATCATTTCATTCTGAAAGTCAGCTTAATATTCTGGAGATTTCCAAGGCAACTATAGTTCTGAATCATTTGCTCTATTCAGTGTTGGATGGATGTAAATTTTGAAAGAAGTAATTGAAAAATATCTTGCCATTCTCTGAGCATCAAATTCTTTGTAGGTTGATGGATAAGATTTTGATTGTTTGACATTACTAGTTTTTTCTTGTACATTAAGTACCCTAGGGAGATAAATATGTATACAGAGAAATTGTGGACAATGAAAAATATTGTACTTCGTCAGTAGGTATAATCTTCTAAATTCGTCCAGCACAAAGGCAGAGAATGATACATTTGAAAAAAAAAAAAAAAGCAAACTACTGATGCTTAAAACTGCATAAGGCTTCTGACCACTTTATTTAATTTGAACAGTAGGGAATCATAATCTTCTATAGGAAGTAAAGCTTTAAAATGCATTTCCTACCTACCTTAGAATTTTTTGGGAAAAAGTCATGTCCAAGAGCACAATTATTTTGCATATAATGACCTCAACTGTAGCTAATTATGACTTAATTAACATTTGCAATATGACACTATTAGTATTTTCTTCTCTTTGGGAAAAAGAGAGAGATGGTGTGTGTGATGGATAACCACAGAAAGCAGTAAAATATATTAAAGAAAATTGACAAAAATGATTTTGTCAACCAGCCCCCACAGTGTGCCTATATAGACTCGCTGAAATGCCGAATAATAGTTGTTTTCTGAGAAAAAATATCTCAAGGACTGCCTAATCTACTTTCTGGATTCAGAGTCTAAAGTGTTAACCATTACACCATGAAACCCACTACTTTCTGTAACAATTATATGATTTGAGCAAATCCATGACTGACCAAGGAACTATGGGAAAAATATATCCTCCAAACATCTTTGTTTACACATAGCCTATGTGATTTTCATGTTATTTTCATTTTTATCATTTAAGAGACCTCAAAACAGGAAAAAAGTTTTCAAATGGGAAGGAGAACTAGGGATGGAGAAGGGGGAAAGGAAGGGGAAATTTAAAAAATGATTAAAAAAAAAGGAAAAAATGGAAACAAAGCTTTTGTAAATATGGAAGGGAGAGAGGCTGAAGGAAAGGTAGGGGATGGGGAATAAAAAAGGATCAGGTTGTATCATGTAGAGATGCAAATTCCCTATAATGAATGTGATCATTATGTATACCAAAAAAAGTACCAATACTTAATTAAAAAAAAACTTCAAAAATTCCTCCCAAATGGGTCACATTTTAGTTTCTATTGGAATCTGTGTTCCTCAATTTGAAATTCTAAGTCTTCATATAAATGCTTCTTAAAAATTAAAGACCTTAAATACATCGTGTGACATTACTGTGTGGAGAAAGGTATAAGATCCTGGTCCTTTACTAATGACTCTCTCAGTGTTAATATTTGCTTTAAACTGACTTTATAGAAAAACCTAAAGCAAATCTATACATAAACTATAAAATATGGGAGGAAATGATACTTAACTATCAATAAAGGACTATTGTAACTATATACAAATGTTTATTTTGTACATAACTATTTTTTCTTTGTAAAGACTTGACTTCATGAAATATAATACTTTGTTATACAGAACTCTCTGAACGCCACATTAAACTGAAGTCAAGGCTAAAACCTCATAATTTAAAAATAATTTTCAAATTATTTTAAGTGGGAACATAAGATGTATTTGTTAAATTATGCCTATTTCATAGTTTGCACGTCATTAAGTGATTTTAATGATAGTGCACAGGAATGATAATTTAATGAAATAGAGGGAAAAGCTACATATGAACAATAGAATAGCTTTTCACTAAGTTTACACAAGGAATTCTGATTTCAAAAGCTAATTTCCTCAGTTATGTTAAGCTTATTGTTAGATGCACTCTGATGCAACAAATAAAAAAAGTACCACTCTCATGGTGACCTCATTATATCAAAAACTAAGTAAATCCAGCTACAATCTTTTACGAGACTCTCAAAATCTCCTCAAAAAATGAGCCTGTCGCACCAGCTTCCCTATCACGCAACATAACACAGTGCTGTGTCCCAGAATAATGAGAACTCTACTTAAACAGACATGATGTTGCGATACGCTTTAAGTGGAAAAATAATAGCTAAATGGGGAATACTTTTTATTTTTCAGGGTTCAAATCAAGCTGTGCTAGAGTAAATGAGGGAAACAAACAGCATAAAGATAATATTTGATGTCTGATGTGTGCCCTGTGTCAGGAAAGGGTATAGACAAGAAAAAGAACACAGTGGGAACTTCTTACTGTGTGAATTTGAATGGAAGAAGCCCAAAATGAGAAACTTTTGGTCATACAACGATAATTCTCTAAAACTAGTGGCCCTGAATTAATGTCTCCTAAATTAAAACAAAGCAAAACAAAACAAAATTCAGTGACTGGAAGGAGGTCATCAGGCCAGTAGATGGCAGGAAACATTCTCACATAAAGCATGTCAGAGATCTGAGGCATCTTTGCTCTCACTTACCAAGACTGTTCTTTAATTAACAAATGTAGCAAAAGATGGACTGCGAATCTTTAAGACCCTACATAAGCAAAGAAAGAGAAGAAATGAAAAATATTATTATACTTCATAGAAGGCCAAAGAGTGGTAAAAAAACAGAAATACTATCCAAATGATTACTCTCTAAAGTATATTTATATAAAAGGGAAAAACCAGATTGCATACAGGGCTGTATATACAGTCTAATATTATAAAAATGTTAAAGATTTTAATAGTTATAATCATTTGCATTTTGTAAATTGCAGAAGCTCATATGCAATTATATATATATATTATATAATAAGTCATTCTTCATTTGTTTATTGAGGGAAGAACTGTGGAAGGATTATAGGCAAAAGCTTCTACATGATACCAACTTAATCTTTACACCAGAGGAAGAATAATTTCTACCTAATTATTTCCAGTGAAGAACTTTTTCATAATTGAATTGCAAATTGTATATATACTTAGTGGGCTTGATTTTCTCATTTAGGATACAGTCATTTTAATAGAGGACATAATTAAGCACAGACGTTTAGAGGTATAAGAATAGATGCTAGCTCATAGATGTTTGCTCAGTGACTCTGCTAATTTTCTGCTTTAAGTCTTAATGCTTGAAGAGTAAAAGTGGTCTGAAGATATCACTAAGCACATGTTCCAACAATGGTTTCTTTTGCCCTATCACTTCATTCCTTCTTTTAACGGAGACTTTTTTTATATTTACTTACTTTAAAACCTAAGATTACTGACAGTTATTGTAAAACTGACAAAATTGTTCCCATGAGTTTTAGATTTCTAACTGCATTACAATGTAGAACACATCCCAAACCAGCAGACATACAGTGTCTTCTGTATACATTTAATAAATTATTATGAGTCTGATGTTGTAGCTCCTATCCTATGTATAATTCATTTCATAAGTTTAATTTATTGTAAACTTTCCTGTGTTTATATTAACATTAATGATATGCATATGTTATTCTTTTCTTCATTCATTTTAAGATAAGTTAGAAGAATATACAATTTTAAAATAAAAACAAGGATAACAATTTAGAGATCATTTGAAAAGAAGAGTCAATCAATTTGTATATATTTTCAATTTAATGATAAATAGAAACTATACATGCAACATACATACCTTTTTATTAAAACATTCATAAATTTATTTTATACATTAAAAATGAACACCATAGGGTTTAAGTACCTTGGTCAACCTATATTAGGAACAGTTTATAAATATTACTAATGAGGGTACTACTCACATGTTAGACTGAGTGGAGCAAATGGGCATTTGCAGAGTAGCCTATCCAATGGCTACTGGATACACACTCTTCTCAATTGTACGTGCAGCATTTCTCTAAGAAGATCATGTGTTAGGGTACAAAAAAATCATAAAAAAACTTCACAAACATCAAAGCAACATAGTATATTCTGCAACCACAATGAAATGAAAGTAGAAATCAGCAGGAACTCTGGAAATAATATGAATATGCAGAACTTTAGGAATATTCTCCTGAACAACAATGAAGATACTAAAAGAGAAGTTGAATTTTTCTTAGATGAAAATTGAAACAATATATAAAAATGAAAAAATACAACAATGAACAGTATATGGCAAAAGCAGGGATAGGAATAAGTGCTTACAATAAGGTAGAAAAATCTCAAATATATAACCTAACAAAACATCTCACAGAATTAAGAAAACAAATAAATGCAAAGTTAGTATAAGACAAGAAACAATAGATCTCAGATTGGAAGTAAAAAACAAACTAAAATCTGTACAAATGAGCAATGACACAAGGAGTTTTTTGAAAAGATCAACAATTGTCAAGGTCTTTAGCAAGACCTAGAAGAGAGAATTCAAATATTAAGTCAGAAATTAAAATGCAGAGCTGCAACTTATAACACAGAAAAACACGATCATAGAAATGATTTTGAAAAATGTCAACTAATTTGAAATCTAGAAAAACTGGACACATTCCATTCCTTGACACAGACAAAGTGCCCCAATTGAATAATTATGAAATAGATAACTTGAATACACCAATAATTAGCAAAGATATTGAGGCACTGATTTTCTTAGTTACTTTCTCATTTCTAAGACACAGTACCTGACAACCATTAGTTAAAGGAAGAAAAGTTGATTTTGCTTCACACTTTGTACAGTTCCGTGGTTGACAGACTCCAAGGCAGGG
>PVLA01002646.1:0-65000 GCA_004027455.1 Hydrochoerus hydrochaeris
GGAGGGGGGAGGGGGGCTGGTTCCACCCTAATTAGCCTTCTTTCCCATGTTGGTGTCTCAAGGACTGGATCATCACTGGCTCTCGCTTCTTGTAATGCTGTAGTGAGAAGGAGCTGTACATCCTCAATCCAGCTCACTTGACTGAGAGGGAGCAGGATTCCTGGGAGAAAATCTCTCCAAGACAAATTGAGTCGCTTATAGCCCTACATCTAATTGATACCATGGCACTTCCTTAATGACTTTATACAGTGTTTATTTTCTGTGAGGGACCCCTATTCTTTACACTGACCTATTAGCACTGTTGCCATCTTTCTTTCTTTCTTTTTTTCTTTCTTTCTTTTTTTTTCTTTCTTTCTTTTTTCTTTTTTTTTGCAGGAGTGCATACTAGGGGTTGAACCCAGGACTTTTGGACTGCGCTCCATCCTCCAGCACTCCATTTAATTTTTTTAAAGAATAATTTCCTAAATTTCTCAGACTGGGCTAGGATTTAGCAATCTTATTGCCTTGAGCCTCTCAGAGTGTTGGGATTATAGACAAGTGCCAAGCTGTTAGCCATGACAACATCTTATAGTAAAAGAAAAAAAAAATTCCTCATTCAGGCCATGAGTTTCATTCTCTGTAGAACTGGGAAGTGGTCTCATTGGGTTCAGCTCCCAAGGAATTCCCAGCATGGTAGCGAGATTAGGAGAGGAAGGAAACTTCTTCCTTGTCTGCCATTTAGTACTGGTGGACTAATACTAACTCAGAACGACAATGTGGAGTCTTCTTGACCTCTTGGTAAAGTAGGGCTATGTTTTATTATAAAAAGTAGAAAATTGGAAATTAAATTTATTAGCTTCAGTTACAAAATGATTCATCTGGCTGTTTAATGAAGCTGCACATTATGCTAACAAGATAAAGGCAAAGAATCGCATGTAGGCCTTGGCACTTACAGGCACTCTGGGCTGTGTGCTGGGAACACAAGGCTGGGCAGCTCTGGGCTTTGAGATGGATGAAGCACTGTAGCTTGGGAGAGCAGGAGCCTGGGAGCGTGGATTGCACCTCCGGGAGGCTGACGAAGCTACAGCAGGGGCCGACAGCACGACAGGGGCTGGGTGAGCCCGGACCCTTTTCTACCTTCTGGAAGGCTAGGGAAGGCTCCATCAGGACTCGGTGCCCATCAGCAGAACCAACAGAGACAGTGCCAGGTCATTACTTGGAAGGTTGGGCTTGAGGTTGAGGCCCCTTGACTGCTGGAGCTTCATTTTAAGACTAGGGGCACAGTCTTAAAATAGACATAGGAAACAGAGATAGGAATGGAGAGACTGCAGAGAAGAAGTGCTGTGCAGTCTCAGACGCTCAGACTCTCCTCAGGTTGATAGCATGCCTACCTCTGCAACAGGTCTGTTTCCTACCCTTGCTTCAGGGTCTCTGCTCTGCTTCTGGCTCCTGCTCTCTGCTTCTCCTTGGAACTCATCAATAACTGGCTGCCAGAAGTAGGCAGGCCTCCAGCTGCTTTCTGAATGGCCCTAGGATGAGTCTATTATTATTTTCACTGCTTGCTCTGTGTTAACCTGATCCTCATTCTTTTAAAAACATCATCAAATAGCAAGGCTAACCTGAGTTGAAAAACTAGTGTTAAGTTGTATCTTTGTCCATGTGTGTGCTTGCTGTCTTATTCTATGGAGTTGTGAAGAGGCAAACATTTCTTATGTTTTTCAAGCCTATCCCATGCTTCATAGAAGTTGGACCTAGGAACAGTGCAGTAGGTCACACTGCGAGCTGCCAGTGGACCCAGCACCCAGGGCAGCCTGCCCACTGCCTGGGCAGAAGATGGCAATGCAAGCCGGTCCCCACCTATAAGCTCATCTAATCCCATGGAGATGTGTTTACTGCCTTTTTTCTTTTCTGAGTATCTGTTTTTATATTACTATCGTTGCCATCCAAGTTGTCCTGACCTTAGGCATAATCATCTCAGCCACAATGCCATGACCATGCAAATATAATATCCACATAAGCCTCAAAAATGGAATGAAAAAGCCAGACATGTCTTTATCAGATAGCCCCTGATTTGGAAAAGTTTGTTTCTGTTTGTCTCTAATACACAAAATCAAAAAGGTGTCTTCACCCCAGAGAAGACTGTGAGTCAGAAACATTTGGATAAGTGGTTCATCAGCTCCTCCTATAGTCATCACTACCGCTCACAACGCACATGCCAGGGTTACAAGAGGAAGATGGTAATCCAGAGGCATGATTCGGTAATACTACTGAGTCTGGCTTCTCTGGGCCGTTCCTAAAGTGGCCAATAGGTGTGGAAACCTGGCTTCATAGGCACTAAAGATTTTTATACTTAAAGACTATATGAAGTTGGTTAAGCCAGTTAACAAAATGAACGAACTTAGGACCTCAGGAACATGTGTATTTTTCTCAACATAATTTAAGCATGAGGGGGATTTAGCTCAGCGGCCTAAGCTCCTGCCTTGAAAGTGCAAGGTCATGAGTTCGATCCCTGGCACCAAAAAAAAAAAAAAAAAAAGATGTATAATTTAGGCATGATTTTGGGAGGTAAAATTCATATAGTTTTCAAATATATTGAAAAGAAACATGAATAATATGCCTCTTTAGAGTCTGAAGTTTTGCTGTGGCTGCTACTTTTTTTTTTTATCCCTTTGTAAAAACTGTTTGGAATGAAGGAGGGGACAGAATTAGGACAAGAGAAGGGCACAGAGAAGGTCACCCAGGAGAACTCATGGGTGCTGTGAGAGATGCAGAAGAAAATCTATGGTAAATGTGCTTTTGCACATGCCTTGGAATAAATCCTGGGTACCATTCAGCAGGGCTTGTAGATAGCATTGGGCCCAGAGTCCAAGCTGAGTGCTCAGGCCAGGTCTACAGCCTAGGACATCTATATACAACCACAAGAGTCTCAAAGAGCTTCAGGGTCAGGGTGAGCAATGGGCCTGGGCCAGGCCCAGGCAAGATCAGGAGGTAACCACTAGACAGTGAGACATGGCTGTCTTTCACCTTCTTGCAATAGGTCTGTGACCCTCACGCTTGAAAGAGGAAACTGAGGCCCAAAACAGGCTCTGATTCTGGTAGTCAGGAGAACATGCCGGCTTAGGATACCTGCCTCTGCTTTCTGGGCAGAAAGCTGGTAGACAACCTGTCCTCTCAGAGACCAGACCTGGGTGGGATAGACAGATGTCAGCAGCGGCTTTCACATCAAAACTGAATCAGCCCAACAGGTAAGATATCCTGTCTTAAAAAAAATTTCCTGGGCACGTAACTCAATGAGTTCAATCTCCAGTGCCAAAACAAAATGAACCCCCCCCCCCCGCCCCCAACTGAATCATGCCTGGTGGAAGGAGCCATCTTCCAACATGAACTTAGTGAACATAATGTTCACAGATTTGAAAATACCAAAGGGGTGAATGTTTCAGATCGACGGCGCTGCTGATCTGAGGCATTAGCACAGAAATCAGTCATCAAGCCGCAGATCATTCCATTCTGTTGAGAAATGGTTTATTGCTTAGCTCCCAATTAGAAAGTTCATGAACCTGGAAGACGGCTTGCTCACAGGTGGGAGAGAGGCCTTGTGAACAACCCTAAGGCTCTCCTGTAGACCCTCAGTTGATTTAGTTGGAGCTGATGCCATCTACTTGAAATTGTTCTAAAAATACTTGCTGCTTATATTTTTCCTGGTTTTAGCCATATTTCAACACTGCATGTACTAGGTTTTCGAGCTTCCTTTTGAGATGATGGGTGGATAAGGAGAGCTACAGAAGCAGATGAGAGGTGTAACAGTCAGCTTTTTGTTATTGCAATAAATACCTGAGACAATCAATTGATAAAGAGGAAAAATTTTGGCTTGTAGTTTTGGAGTGATCAGTTGGCCCTGTCATAACAGTATGTCATGTCGGAAGTGCATGGCAGAGCAAAACCGCTCACCCTGTGCCAGAGAGCAATAGAAAGACACTGGGTCCCCCCAGTCCCTTCAATGACACACCCTTAGTGACCTGGAGACCTCTCTTTAGGCCCCATCTCTTAAAGCTTCCACCACTTCCCGGGCGTGGTGGGTCATGGCTATAATCCTAGCACTCGGGAGGCTGGGGCAGGAGGATCGTTGTGAGTTCGAGACCAGCCTGGGCTACAAAGTGAGCTCAAGGCCTGTGTGAACTGCATAGTGAGACCCTGTCTCAAAAAAAGACAAAAAAAAAAAAAAAAAAAGAAGCTTCCATCACTTCCCATTAGCGCTATGGGCTGGAATCAAATCTTTAACACTCAAAATCAAAGCTACTTCACTGGGTCTTGCTCCTCTCATTTCCTCCTCTGCACACTTACTGAAGTCCTCATGGAACAGCCAAGGAAGTGACACATGAGATGGAAGGTGAAGGTGAACTGGTGGAGGAAGATAAGGGGGAGAACCTCTCAGGCAAAGAGGGTGGAATGTGGGAAAATCCCAAAATGGGGAAGGCCTGGTGCAACTGATCAAAGCAAAGGATACAATTTCTTCTTACTTGTCACTGGGTCTTGGTAGACACACGAAGACTGTTGCTGAGTTCAAGGTTTCCAGATGATCTTGCCTTTTCTAAAATTCCTGAACCTGGCTACTGTATCTCCAGAATGTACTTTACACCTTCCGGTATCCATGCCTTCTTCAGACCCTTTCTGCCTGGAATGAGTCCCTGCCACCAGGAGAACAGTACCCTCTGTGAACCCTGGACTTTTCTCTGCTTTTACTTCAGTGCACTGTCACATCTCCAGTGTCCCTGAAAAAATCTCTTCAGTGATCTCTCAACTTTATTTCTTGAGGACAATTTCAATTCCAGGGTAATAGAACCAAAGGTTTAAAAACAAACTAATAATGGTGACTTGCAGATACTTATTCTACTGACTAAGTGGTAGAGTATGGGATTAGCATTCTAGAGCTTCTAATGTAGCATGCTGTTTTTAAATGTGTAAGATATAATGTTCCAACTGTTTGGCAATTATTTAATTATATAGCTAGGTTTGAGTGGTGAAAATTCCTATCTGGGTAATTATGGTGTACAAAGGTTTACTTAATGGCTTTAGAAATCCATTTCTTAAAGTGAAAATCTCTTTGTAACTGTCATGAGCAATGGTGCCATTCTGGTGGAAGGACAGTGGACATTGACCTCGGTAGTCATTTGCTAACCAGCTGTCATTGCCCACACTCCCCACTACACTCATTGCAAGGCCAGTAACAATCCCAATCTTATAATGGCATCTTCTTAGCAAGAGTTAAGAAATAAATGCCACCATGATTAGTCTTACTATAGGCAAGGCAGGGCCTGCTTCCACAGTCATGCCAGCTCTGTGCTCCAACAGAGATTCTGCCCCCTTACAGAGTAAGGCCTTTATGGGCACTTCATGTGTGTAAGGGGCAAAGCCCAAACAGTTGTTCCAATAGACTCTATATGAGGAATGCTCGCGCATTTGTGCCTTTCACAAAGGATCTTTAAAGCATCACATTAGGCCCTTTGTGATGTTCCTTCCCCTGAGGGGCTCCCAGGTGGGAGATAGCAAGGGAGGAAGAAATGAGCTGTGTGTGGCAAGGCCCAGAGGGGTATAGGCAGGTATGTGTGGTCACTTTTCTGTCTTGTGCACCACCCAGCCTCACAGAGAGACTCCTGGCCTGGGACTCTCAGATATTTGGAAAACCAGGGAGGTCAACTTGTTGGCAATAAAGGGAGAGGAAAGGAATAATTTCAGTATTTCTAAACTCCTAGTTGCTAGCTCACATTTCCTAGTGCTCAAGGATCTTCACTAATAAAAATGTTACTGTGAGAATACTTAGGAGCTGACCTGATATGATCCCAGTGCAACCAGATAGGCTACTTCATCCAGACTGAAAACACAGGGCTAGTGCTGTGGTTCAGTGGTCAGGTATTTGCCTAGCACACTTTTCTAGAATGCAGGAGGCCCTGGGTTCAATCACCAGTTAAAATAAAAAATCAAAAGTACAGAAGATCTTGCTGTACATGTGCTTTTGGAATGTATGACTGCCGTATTCCACCTAACCCTGTTGTCACACACATCATTAGCTTTTAAAATTAGAATGGCTGTGTGTCCAGACTGACCACATTAGCAGCAAGCTCAGTGTCTCTCTTGGGGTCTTGTTTTCCTGTGAACTGAAAAACTCCCAGAGCTCTGAGCTGCTGCAGAGGTCACACAGAAGAACACAGCAGCTGGTCAGCCCAAGGACAATTGGGGAGATGTTAGTTTGGGGCAGTGGGTGCTTTTGCTTTTGGTACAGGTGTTGCCAGTTACAGACTGGCTATGCTATCTGGTGTCCTCATCCATAACCATAAGACTTTTGCTGGCTGGACTCCTGCACTGAGGGCGGTGACAGCCACCCAACGCATTCATGCTCTTTTGGGCTACTGATCCCATAGGCTGTCAAAGTGTTTTCACTGCTGAGTCATTTGTTTTCTCCTCTGACCTCAGTTCCCTGCTCCTGGATGGTTCTCACAGCCCTTTGCGGCTCAGCCCTCACATCACTTCTCATCTATCTGAGGCCCCAGCTTTACAGGTGTCATAGATATTGCCAGAGAGAGTTGATACAGTTACTCACAAGCACCACCTTCCTCAGGCTGCTTCCTTTGCCCTGGTGGGTACAGCAGGCCTGATTCATGGCAGTCACTCCAATCTAGGGAAGGTTGTCAGTCTTTTTAGGACATAGATGACATATGAACCTCTTATATGGCATTGAGCCCATTTTTTTCTAAGAATGAGAAATTAAGCATGAATGGGTTATCACCCTCATTCACACAAATGGAGTTCCAGGCTTTTCCACTGAGCAACCCTATCTTTCCTTTAGAGGATGGGAACTTCTTAGACCTCCATGCCAAAGCAATGTGGAGCTGGGTTGAAAATCTTTGACTCCAGCACATTTGCACTTGGAAAATGGTGCTTTTATTTGATGAACCTGATTTTTCACTTTTAAACTAACCATTTTGGCATGGTGTGGGCAAAAGTCCAGGAAAAGCAATAATTGAATATTGAACCATCTTAGCAGCAACATGAACGGACACGGTGATTTCCAGGGTCCTGTGCTGTGTCACTGAATGGATAATTTGATCATAAATCCTTCTATCCCAGAACAGAAATACACACCAATGGCAGTGTCCGAAGAAGGACAGTTCATTGGATAAATGGCTGCTGATCTGGGTGGACTATTCAATCCATCCCACCCTCTGAGTTTCTGTGTAAAAGCAAAGCAATTGATGTTGTGAGCCAGTAGTTTTCATGGGAATTTAACACAGGACACATAATTTATGGGATTATTTTATAATATTCACCCCAAAAGTCAAATGCAGAAGAGTACTAGAAATATGTCTGCATGCCTGAGACCCAAAGAATCCAGCCAAGGGCCTGGATCCCATGGAAATGGCTCATGCAAGTCTGTACCAAGGATCTGCACTGGGAAGGCCCAAAGGCCAGTGGTGGAAGCTAGAAAGTCTGTGCCAATAGGATGAAGGATTTGTGTCACCAGGCTGAGAGATCTGCACTGGAGACAGAAGGCGATGCTCCAGGTAAAGACCAGAGCTCCTCCGAAGAGAACCACAGCTGTCCTGGTCACAGCGAGGACCTGAGCTCCTCAAACAAGGAGAAAAACTAAGTTCATATCAGGAAAACCAGCTGGGGCGAGCTTCTCCAGGAGAATCAACAGTAAGTGATCTTCCATTCCTGCCCTCCTTTTATGCCATTCCAGCAACAATCCTCATGTGGGCCTTCCACGCCCAGATCAGTTTTCACGCAAGCTGACCATTAATTATTCCAACACAGACACCTTTAACATTTTAGAACAGAATTCCTTACATAGTCAAATTTGTACACAGTCAAGACATTTGCTGTCTGGCTTAAATAAAGCCTGAGGTTAATGAAGCGGTGAGATGTCACAAAGGCTTCATTGCTAAACATTCCCTATTGTGGGTGGGTGGGGGATTCATGCGTGTCCCAGAGTCTTTCCCTTTCCCCTCCTTTTCTGACAACACTCGCTCTTTTTGGGAACTCTTCAGCAAGTGCGGCTGAACTGCCAACCTCTGTATGCTGCCCCCTCCTGGTCATAGGGGGAAGTGTGTGACCCAGTGGCCACAGAGCAGTTTCAGGCTCAGTGACAAATCCTCAGGAGTGGATCTGTCAGGGTCCTGCTCCTTGGCTGATGTCAGGATGGGAGAAGAAAGATGCTTTCTCACTCTTCTGGGCGGACTCAGCTGTGGCTGCTGGCACCATGTGGCCCAACCTAGATTGAAGGGCTGTGTGTGGCTGGGGAAGCGGGGACTAAGCGAACGTGAAGCGGGTGGCAGGCTGATTGGCTGGATAGGGAGGGGCATGATGGAGGGAAGAAGAGGTGCAAGTGGAAAGAAAGTCAAAGAGGGATTGGAAAAGAGCCTCTATTCCCAGACTTGCACTCAGCTCAGATTCATCCCCCCGGTACTGATTCTTGACCTCATTTCTAATTGTGAGCTAGCCCAGTAATCCTCCATGCCCTAGTAATAAGCGCCCTTTATTTGTTAGACAGTTCAAAGAGGGTTGTAATCACTCAAGAACAAAGAAGCGCTGACAGATACCAGGAGGAGATAGCTCCAGGAGACCGAGAGTGCCTGAAGGGAGCGACATCACAAAGCACCTTCGGAAGAGACACAGCGCAGTGCTTCTGTGATTCTAGAACGTCATTTTTGTGGAGAGCCATCCACTTAGCATTTCCCCAAATTGTGGGCAGTGTGATATTTCTCTGCTGCCAATGCAGTGCTGAGGTACAATGTGAATCCTCAGGAGAAGAGAGAATGCAGTGTTCTTTAGGATGCTTCATGACAAAAGCCCGTGGGTTCATCAGCACTGCACAGCAGTAATGTGGGTGTTGTAGGGAAGGTCTTGCTGTCAACGGTCTTGCTCTGACCAATGGCAATGAGTGTCTTTGGCAATGACAGTAAAACATTGGCTCAGACACACCCATGCCCAGATGTGAAAGAGAGTGCACCAGTCTATTCTCATCTAATTCTAACTAGCCTTGTAGTGGTTCCCTGGAGAGGGGAGCCTTGGTGACATATGGTCATGGTTACAGCACCCAGTTGGCTAGATGTCTTCCACTGTGATGGACGTTCATCTGGAAAGTCATTACCACTGGCATTGGAAATGCTCCCTAATTTTAGAAACACTAAATAATTCATATTGGTGATTGAGAAAAATTCAAGGCTGGCCTGTGTTAATTCACCCAAAGTGAACTTTGTCTTTTACCATTATTGCTGTTGTTGTTTGGTGTTATGGAACAAATTAGGTCAGAGCAATGTTTGTGCTTTTGCTCTCTTCCATATGACAAATCAGCAGATCTCTCTTTATGCTACATTTCTGTCCGTATTGGGAAAACTCCACAGTGCACAACACAATGTTTTTTCTCTTTCTTAAAAATTTATGGGTCAGTATTCCTCAATGTAAGTCTCATCTGTTGGCTGTGTATATGATGTTCATGGTTGTAACCAATACCAGGAGGAGATAGTTCTGTGACTGTTATTTGAATGTTTCTTTGGCAATTGTAACCATAGAGGCCAGAAAGGTTACTGTAGGTGAGGAGGTCCCAGTTTGGTGGACCCAATACCTTCCTCTCACTGCTTCAGGAGTGAGTCTGAGTCAGTAAACCCAAGGCTGTGACTGTTAATTCTGAGATGTCAACTTCACTGGATTAAAAAATACCTAGCAGATAATGAGAGCATAATCCTGGGTGGGTCTGGGTGGAGCCGTGGAAGTGTGGCCTTGGGAACTGTAAATGGTTCCTCACTTATTCCTCTCTGGCACTTGTCCCTTACTCTGTTCCTTGGCTGCCATGAACCGAGCAGCTTTGTTCACCACGCCCTTCTACCATGCCTGCCTCGGAGCCAGTTGACTATGAACTGAACTCACCTCTCACCCAAACCACAAACCAAAGTAAATCTCTCCTCCTTTAAACTGTGGGTATCAGCAATTATGTCCCAGCAATAGGAAAGCTGACTAATACAAGGGCATATTACAAAAGGGAAGATGACAAGGGCAACTCTGGGGTCCACTTGTAACTTAAAACCTTGTATGGGACACAAACAACTTATGACTGGTTAGGGACATCTTAGATAAAAGTGGGGGTCAATGGAGCAAGTAGTATCATAGAAATATAATGACAGCAATCACAATAGGGCAACAATAACTCATAAAGACAAGGACTTTCCATGTGCCTGAGGCTATCCTGGGCATTGGGCTTTCAGGGCAGGGAGAGCTGGGTTCAAATGTCAGCTCTCTTATTTCCTACCGACCTGTACAGTGGCAAACCAGTGAGCCTCAGTTGCTCTTCTACAAGGCTTTATAAGGGCTAATCATATCTTCCTCAGAAGAATCTATTCAAATATAAATTCATCTGTGTGGGGCCATTTAAACTATGTGCATTATACAGCGCCTGACATAGTGTATGCCCTCCACCATGGATCCATGGGGCTGTTTCTTGGGCTCAGGTGAAGATCTATATGTACAGACAAGATCAGGGCCAAGTCGTGGAACACCTAAGACTCAAGGCTTGGGCCTGTGGTTTGCTCTGAGCTTTACCATCAGCTGTGGCATTAAGGATCGAGTTTGAGTGTTTAGATCACTCCATTTCAAAGCAAGCGATGGGCACTTGCTTTGGACACTGGGAACTTGGAGATAAATCAGACATGCGGTCCTTGGATGTGTAGATGGGTCCTGGTGAGACCCTTTTCACTCCCGTCCCTAGTCTTTCTTAAATCACTTTCTGGAAACCTCTCAAGATATGCCTGGGAGCCCTTGCAACTTCTGCTGTGTGGAGAACATCATGTCTTCCTGAAATGGACCCCATCTCTCGGCAGACACAATTCTCCTGAAGCTGGGAACAGGTTGGCAATTATCTGCACAACTGAAACAAAAGTGGACAACCCCCCCCCCCCCCCGATTTCTTTTAAACATGTTTTGGTCCTGAATAGTCCAAGTCCCTGGAGCTGTTCTCTCTACTTTCAGAGAAAGGACCACCAGGACCCCATCTGAGTACCCCTTTGTTAATCAAGGTCCCCAGTTCCAGTGCCTTATTAGGGCAATGAACAGAGAGACAGTGTATCATAGAGGCTGTTGTCCCCCTGCCAGCATTAAATAAGTCTAGTAGCTGCTTGATGGGGTAAAGCAATTACGATGCATTTTTCATTCAATCAACTGAATCAATTAATTGTTTCACTCACATAGGGGTAACAAAAAACAAATCCCAAAGCCGCCTTGTTAAACAGCAAGCATGCTTGATAGGCTGCTTTTAAACCCAACATTTACATGAAATTATCTTCTTATATAATTAACAGCTACCAGTTAATAAACATGCCTGCCATAAAAGAGTAGCCCTATACATGAACAAGATGAAACAGTGCCATTTAGCAGGCTGAAGGCAATAGGAGCACGCAGGCTCCAGCGGGCGAGTGCTGCTCTGAGTGGCCATGTGGCCGGTTGGAAAGTAGAGGGACAGAAGAGAACAGGGCAGGAAGCTGACTTTTAAAATCTCTCACATGAAAAATGTGCTGCTCTTAAGAGAATGAGGAGGGGAGTGTTCCCCTAGGAAAGTACTTCAGATGTTAGTAAATATTTCCTTCCCCTCCATAATAAAAGGTCTAATTTTTTGCAAAAAGGGAAACTTGAGAATGATGTACCCACTGAGGCCCTCTCTAAGCATTTCTTAAGTGTGCTGGCCATGCACACCTCCAATAGCCAGGGCATTTGAAAGGAAAGGCCAGCATAACTCCTGAGGAGCCTTCTTTTTTTTTTTTTTTTTTTTTAACAAACAAGCTCATAAAAAGAGCCAGGCCAGTTCAGCTCTGGGGGAGATTTCACCCAAGGGGATTCTACAAAGTGGGAGCCAAACCATTCCACCTCTAGAATGCAGTATTTATGCCTTCATCAGGAGCCTGCTCCTGACCCTTGTTTGCAGTTGTAATAGGAAAAAGGATATAGCTATTTAAGAAAAATATTTTCTAAAGAAAATCTATCTGCTAGTAAAGAGGGGGCCTCTCAAAGGTAAAAGTGAAATCCAAGAAGGGGGTGACACCCCATTTGGGTATTTCGAAGGGTTGATTTCTCTGCTGCCAACAGAACCTGGCAGAGTATTCTATTCACTTGATAGGGAAATGGTTTTGTGTCCTGTTAGGATGATTTGTGTGCTGCTCTGCTGCTGTTATGCCTGGTTCCTCATCTTATCCCAATAAAATAGGGCTGTATTCATAACGGTGGGGACCCTTGGAAACTCTAAGGGGTGAGCCCAGCTGAATCACGGAAGTCCCAGCTGAATCACAGAAAGGGCCAGAGCAGCCTTTCAGGAGGGGGAACGCCTCCTAACACCACCAATGCCACCCTGCTTTGGCACAGCACAGGGGTGTAGTGACTTCCAGAAGAATGAATCCTGGAGTATAGTGCCCTGGATCCCAGCTTCAAATGCAAAACTGCCTTCTCACTGTAGCTGGGGAAGTCTTCACTCGGCACAAGTAATTCCTCCTGAGCAAGTCTTTCCCTTTGCTGAACAAAACAAAACCCAAAAGCCCAATCCACAGTGGAGTGGGGGGAGGTGGTCTCTGATCTGGAATAGAGCCAGTCAAGACCTGAGATGGA
Organism: Hydrochoerus hydrochaeris; assembly: GCA_004027455.1. Lineage (NCBI taxonomy): Eukaryota > Metazoa > Chordata > Mammalia > Rodentia > Hydrochaeridae > Hydrochoerus > Hydrochoerus hydrochaeris. Next base: position 12,619 of record PVLA01002646.1, read on the forward strand.
AGTCTCCTCTTTCATAGTGTGATCAAACAAGGTAATGGAAGGCAAAGTGCTCAGGGAACCATCCTGGGCCACAACAATGTAAGATAATTAGCATCATCATTTTCTATTTGCAACATAAACCCAATTTGCTTTCCTGTGCTGCCATAGGTGAGGCGCCCACACAGGTGTGAAAATCACAGCTCTCCTGGTTATGTCGGTCCCTTTGTCTTGTACCAGCCAGAAGATGGACAGCTCCTTCTGCTCTGCCTGGGGCCCCCACTGCAGATGTGCAAAGGTTTCCCTGCTGCCAAACTCAGTCCTAGCACCTTCTGTCTAGACCACAGCTCCATGCTGTATCCTATGAGGAAAAATAGGATAGATTTTATTTAGTGCTTACTATGTGTTCCACACAGGGCTGAGCTTTCCACAGCCATTATTCCACAATATCCCCATGACAGCCCATAAGGGCACAATCATCCTCATTTTCCAGTGTTCTTGGGTGGTGAGCCCGAAACAATGCCAATCTCGGGAGCTGGCCGAAGAGTGTGTGCTCTTTAGGGAAATTCTGAGCTGAATGCTCTTCACTGGTCATGTATTACAGTCCAATAAAGGCATGCTGGGGCCACTAACCAAGTGTGTGCCCAGGTAGTAGGATGAAGAGTGGCCCCCAGAAATGATGTCCTTGTCCTGTACATCAGAACATATGAGTGTGAGTCACCCTGTTTGGAAAATGGTATGTCATTGTGATTTTGATTAGCATTTGCTAACAACAACATTGAACATTTTTTCACATGTTTATCAGTCATTTGTATGTCTTGTGCAATACCTATCCAAGTCTTTTGCCCATTTTATTTACTGGTTGGTTTATCTTATTATTGTTGTATATTCTGGATAAAATATTTTTGTCATATCTATGCATTAAAATAGTTCTCCCAATGTATAGCTTTCTTCTCATTTTTCAAATCACTTATTTTGAAGAGCAGAAGTTAATTTTGGTAAAGTCCAATTTAGGATTTTATTCTTTTCAAGTTACTGTTAGGTTTACACCTGTGTAAGTGTTATTTGCCTACCTCAAGATCATGAAGCTTTTTTTTTTTAAGTTATGAAACATGTTTTTCAATTTTTTCTTCTAGAATTATTTTGGTCTTAGCATTTGCATTTAGACCTGCGATCCATTTGGATGAATTCTATGTTGTGGTGTGAAACAGAGGTCAAGAGTCATCAATACATTTCCGATGAATTGGAAAGTGAAGTGAGAAGCATGTTGGTGTCTAGCCATTAACGACCGATTCATGTTGGTTTTGAGAATTTACTGGTGCCAGTCATTGTGTGAGGCTCTAGGTTACACAGTGGTAGCAAAATAGCTATGTCTCCAGCTCACATAGAGTTTATCTGGGGAATAGTTAGGTAGGCCTGAAAGAGTCAGACAAATAGGAATGATCGCTGTGGAAGAAACTCAGAAACAGAAAATCCTAGTGTCGCATGCAACTTAGACTTTCCATGAAGACACAAAGATGTCACGAGGGAGTCGAGATCTAAAGGAGAAATAGAAGATAACTAGGCAAATGGAACTGTGGGAGGGGCTTCAGGCAGGGAAGGTGAGATGAAGGGCCGGGCGTGTTTGCATACAGGCTGGGTGTTTTGCATACGTTTCTCCTGTTCCCAGAAATGACAGACAGAGGGTCAGAGCACACAGCTCTGCCTTGGCCGTGCTCCAGGGTAATCTGATGGGACGGAGCTCCCAGGGAGACTTGTGGTTCACTGTTGGTGATCTGGCCTGGGAACAGAGAAACTAGACACAATTCAATCATGGCACCAAGGAGTGAACCCAGGCTCCTTGAGGGACAGAGGAGACACTACAACTGGGGTGAGCATTTTGCACAGCTTGTTCATACCCATGCTCTTACTGCCCTGCAAAACAATTTGATTGGATAACACAGTTTGATTTATATTTCTTATGGTTCCTTACTTCACAGAGGGGAAACCCGAGGGTCAGAGAAAGTGGAGACCTTGCCTGTGATTACATAGCCAGGCGACAGTGATGCCGAGACTCACAGGCTGGCCTTCCTTCTCTTTTTCCAACAGAGTCCATGATCAGGAACCATGTCCAAGGTGCAGGTGTCTTCTTGGGCTCTGAATGCTCCCTGTATATCTGCTGTGGGGCCATTTCTGGGTCAAGGGAGGGGCTGTGGATTTGGTTTGTGAACAACCCTTGGTTTAGCATGGTTGTTGGAACACCTGACCCTGGCCATGTCTGGCTCAATGGCAGTCTTTTACAAGGACTTAAAAACCAACCAATGACTCTGACATATTGTGCATCCTGTTGGATAGAGGCCCCTCAGAGGCGAGGTGGAGAGAGCCACAGACTTGGGGTCACAGATGCCATCACCGTCCTGACCTCCACTTAGCAGCCTTGACTTTTGGGCAAATCTTTGGGCTTTCTGGGTTGGTTTTCCTTATGTTCAAACTGCAGATTGTAGTAGGGCCCGCACGACCAGTCATTTCCATTTAGGGTGGAAATGTTCCCATGTTTGTCTCATAGTAGGAGCTTAATAACTATGAGCTGCAGGGGAGTAGCATTAGTTTTATCATGACTAGGGGGGAAAAGTTAGGTGAACAGTCGGGGTGCTATTTTCATCACCATTACTAAGGGGAAAAGGACACGCTGATTTATCCTTGCAAAGTTCCTTTCCGTGCTGGCCAAATGCCTGACTTGGAACGACACAGCACTCAGAAGGTGTTTATGGTTTCCAAGCATAAGCCTGATTTGTAGTAATAATCATCCACACTCATACCGAGATTTTCCCCTCTGCAAAGCACCATCACTTTGTCCCCAAAGAGCCTTCTGAGGGTGGCTGGGCAAGCATAATGACCCACCCTCTCCCCCGGTTTCCTAGATGAGAAAACAGAGCCTGAAAACAAATGCGATTGGCCCAAGATTAAAGGAGGAAAGGAGATGAACAGAGGATAGAGTGTGGACAGTCTAACTTGCTCTCACAGAATATGGGTACGATTTGTCCGCTCTGTCTATGGCATGTGCTGAGGAATAATTTTGACAGTGGCTCTTTATCAAACACCTACTGCACACTGGGCTGAGGGTAGGTGGGATGCACTGTCTATATGTTAACTCATTTAATCCCTTCAGTAATCCCACAGGACTGGGATTGCCCTTCTTTTGCTTATGAAGAGGCCCAGTCCCACAGAAGTTAGGTTAATGGCCCAAGGTTCCACAATTGGAAAATGAGAGCTGGTTTGGGATCGTCACTGGAGCGCCCCAGTGGGAAAACTGCCTCTCTTACTTCCCTAGAAGAGACAAAACCAACCTGCCAGACAGACATGGGTTTGAGTACTTTCCTATTTTAACTGAGCTAAATGAAGCCTTTATCTTCATGACCACTGCTATCATGGCTGGGCCGATGTCTGGGTATCTGTTTAGGAGCTAACAGGTTTAGTTTTATTGTTTTGTCAAAATACTGCAGAAATCAATATATCTCCATAATTCAGTATTATACCAAGAGGCATTTTTGTGCCATATATAGCAAAAATTGTATTATACTTTTGAGATCATAGCTAATGATGACAAAGTGTTCTGTGTTCAATTCCAGCATTAATGTCTGGTTTGAACAAAGCTTGAAATATGATCTCGGAGCTAAGAGGCTTTAATATTAAGATCTTTAACTGTAATTTATGTGACAGAAGATAGGATTTAGCATAATAAAATGTAATGGGCTCCTCAAATGAAGAGGACGAGAGACAATTGAAAACAAGGTAAAAATGGTAAATTATAAATAACAGTAAATCTACCTTTATGTTGTTACTTCATTTATTTTTGATTTGTTAGATAGGCTCTATAATTTCTCATTTTCCCATGTTTCAGAGCAGGACATTTCTCAAATGGTGCCAATTTGAAATGTGAGCCCAGAGTCATTGGTGGCCTGAGTTTCTGTTGAGGTCTGTGCTATTTCTACCCTATTCTTGTTTCCCCAGGTGCCAAGGCTTGATCCTTATTCTATATCGATTGATCTATTTTCTCTTGGTCCTTTTTTTTTTCATGATATTTATTTCTGGACTTATTTATATTTTTTAAAATTGGTGTCTACATACAAGCCAAATTGTGCATTTGTACACAAGCTATGCAAACATTACGGATTTTAGACCAAATGCTAGCAAATTAAATTCACAAAACGAAATAAGAGGAACCAAATTTGTTAACCCAGGGGCTGACAGAGCTTTTGTTCCTAAGCATTCAGTTTGGCTTTGAGCTTCCCAGCTGCCCAGAGCACTATGGTTTATGCAAATGTTTTGACTCTATAGCAAAAAGGTGGCAATTCTTCCAGAAAGAATTTCCTGTACTTTGAAAATTTAGAAAAAGATAGGCTGCTTTGATATGGAAAATTAAAGAAGGTCTTAGAATGAAATTTGGGCTCTAGAACTATTTTTCTTTCTTTCTTTTTTCTTTTTGCCTTTGGAAAAATCTTGATTCTGTCTGGTTTCCCAGGGCTGAGCCCAGCCCACCCTGCCAATACCATCTCAGCTGCACTCTACTCTGTAGAAAGTTGGGCACCAGCAGGAAAGGTAGGTGAGGAAAAAAAAATGACAGTCATGTCTTACCCATCGCAGCTGGCAAGGGCATTTGAAAGTTTTCTGTACTCATATTTGAAATGTTCAATTTGGCCGCAAAATGATATGAGAAGAATTAATTAGCCCAGATCCTCCCTCTTCTCTCTGGGGACTGAGACAGGTTTTGGCAACAGCAGCAGCTGGCAGATCAGAATATGCTTCTGTCCTGGAAGGCTGACTGCCTTTCCTGTGGTGTCACCAATGCATTCATGCTACCTTCTTTTGGGGTCCCATTTTCCTACAGGATGTGACCGCTGTGAGACTTGCCTGAAGAGCCCTCCATTCCACGTCCCCACAGATCTCTCTGGGTTCCTCTAGAGTCCATTCTGGCAGTGACTGTAAATGCACCCCTGCCCCCCATGCCTGCAGTTCCAGTACTCCAGGAGGCTGGGGTTGAAGGATGGCAAGTTGGAGGCCAGCCTGGGCGATTCAGCAACTCAATGAAACTCTGTCTCAAAATCAAAAATTGACAAAGTGTTGGAGACATGGCCCAGTGTGATGGCCCTGGGTTTAATCCTTGTACTACACACACACATACACACACACACATACACACACACACATACACACACACACACTAAACATCCTAGGAGGGCATTGTGATCTGCCATCAAAACTGACATTTTGGTGTCAAGTACTTTAGTGGGCCTTTTCTTCCAGGGTGGAGGGACTCCAGGTTTAGGTAGGCATTCTCAGGAATTTAACACAGGGCATTAAGGGTTGGCAACTGCTGCTAGAAAGGCTGGGAAGCAGGTGCCTAGCAGGAGAGTCACAGCATCTCCTTCAGAACCTGTCCATCCCAGGCTCTTGTGAGCTAGTGATGGGGTTTGGAGGAGTCTGCCTACCTCACCTGCCCCCAGCTTGTAAGTAGGTGAGCTAATCTCAGGCTGTATACTTGATTTCTGTCCATCTATTTGCCTGCGGCAGAGATTAATAAAGGTGGATTCCTCCTTTCTGCCTTCCAAATCTTGCATGGTAGGATTGGGTGGCTATAACTCAGAGGCCCTTGGAGAGAGGCATTCTGGGAAGTAAGCATTAGGCTCCTGCCCTGAGGTGGAGAAGAGGTGGAGGAGGCTGCAGAAGATGAAGCTGGGTGCCCAGGGCCCATGGAAAATTCAGGGCATTTCCTCATCTCTGTCCAGTTACCATGGACTCCCTTTGGCTTCCCATTGCTGCTGGCTATGGAAGTCTGACTCGGCTACATGGTAGAAGATGGTTGACATGCCCACAGTCAAGTTCCCAGGAATCCATTTAGCCTCCCTCAATCTCCTGGGCCTAATTTTCTTTACTTCCTTCATGTTCTGCATGTCATCACCTCAGTTTCGATGTCACTGTTTAGGGGCACCTGACCCTCAAGACCAGACAGGTCTCATTGTTTTCCTGCATCAGACCCAGCACTTTTTTTTCAAGGCATGTATCACATGTGTAATTAAATGCTCACAGGTGTAATTGCTTGTTTGCAGTTCTGGGTCTCTGCCAGGCTAAATTCCCCGAGGTCAGGAACTATATCTCTCTTGTTCACAACTGTATTCTCAGAATTCCCTGCAGGATGGAAAAATGTTTGTTGTTTGAATGGAGGGATAAACTCATGTTTCCCATTATTTAAAAATCTTTGATCAGGAAGCTTTCTAGGACACAGGATCATCAAGTTCAGTAACAGTGATTCTTTACTCCTCCCTAGTTGTAAAGTCCTTAACAGTTTACAGATCACTTTCTCTCCATACAGTCATCCAGGGAGAATTTGTAGAATGCTAATCTATGGCCATGATGACCCAGAGAAAGTCTGCGGGTCACCTGCACTTTGCAGGGCTGAGGCTCAGCATTATGGAGTGATTACTCGTTGCTCTAAGGTGTGATTGGAAAATATAGTGAATAATGACATTTTAAAAGTTTCTTACAGTAAAAGACGCATTGTCATTAACCACCTTCACCAAGTCCCCCTTATCCCATCATTCTTGCCATTATCTGCAGCAGTCCTGGAAGACTTCTTTCATGTCTTAATTTACGCTTTTGCATCTGCCTTGATGTCCTGAGTTGATTCAAGGTCAAACATGGTCATTTTGACTTTGGGGTGGAACCAGAAGTCACACGATGCCAGATCTGGTGAATAAGGCAGATGAGGACACACTGTAATGTTTTTACCAGTCTGTCTTTCTGTTGGATGGTGCTTGGCAGCAGAAGTCACTGTACTTTTGATTCTACATTGTAATGACACTCATGAAAGAGAACTTCCAGAACTGCATCAGAAAGTGGCAAGGACAATAGGATGTATGTTCAAAGTAAGAGGAAGTATTTTTGAGGAGGATTAATGGCCCTGTGTCTTTCACTATAATGATTTTTAAAATATAAGCATTCACAGTGTATTTTAGTCACCATTGTAAGTGACTACACTACTCTGACTGAGACTATACCCCGAGACTTAGAATATAGTCACCAGTACAATCCAATGACTAACACAGTTGTAATTATGATTCAGGGCAATCCTCTACTCTTGGTTTAAATGTTGTGTGTTTAGAACTGGCTCCTACACCTTTGAGAAATTTGGTCAGTTGAAAGCCTTGATTAGTAGGAATCCACTGTGGCTTAAATGAATTTCTGTAGTCCAGGGAAGCACATTTGAGGCTCAATAGTTCAGGAAGATGAAAAGTGTTATGTTAGAGAATATGATTTATGAGAATGTTTCCTAACTTTGAATCCATAAATGCTTAAATATTTAGGCAATGGTCCAATATTTCCTTGAGCGAAAAGAGCAGTTATTGCAAGTGCTAGAGGTTGTAAAGCACAAGGCAAGAGCCACCATGTGGCTCTTCCCTCCCTCCTCTCTGCGGGTTGGTTGCTGGGGTTGCAGGGCTGTGCCAGGTCCACTTCTGCCAATGGCACAAGAGAGATGATGCCTAATGTTGCCTGCCAAAGCAGAGACCAAACCAACCCCAAATCCCACAGTGAGTGCTGTGTCTTTCCATCCCAGGATCCTGTATCCCTAGGCCTCTTGGCTGCAGGAGAGCACCCTGAGAAACTTTTGCTTCCTTGGTTGCAAAAGTAAAAAGACAGTTATGTGACTCTGACAAAAAATCTACAGGTTTGCCATTGATTGATTATCAGTAAAAACTGAGCAGTGTATCGTGGTGGCGTTTGCTCACTCTGGCTTTGGGGCTGACTCCAGCTCTTTCTGGTTAGTGCTGGGCAGGAAACACCAACAGAGGTGAGGAGGGCCATGCTCTCAAGATGGCGCTATCCTGGTCAACAGTTCTTGAGAGCAGACAGGGTGACAGCAAGGCTCTGTGATTGCAGCACATTACCCAGAGCCACAATGTATGCCTCTATAGTGTTTCATAGACTCATAACACTGTACCATGTGCTTGCCATGGGCTGCCATGGGGATCTGCTCAATTCTCCTGAGGGATAAATATAAGAGCAAGGAAGGGGATCTTCTGTCCAGAATCCTGCCCTGGAGTCTGTGCCCTGAGTTCACACCCCACCCCCTTGAGTGGGACCACATTGCTCCCCCCGTGATTCCCACTTCCTAACTGAACCCTTGCCTGAAACTCCTTCCTACCAGAAACTCCTCCCTCTCTCTTTAACCAGTCATGTCTATAGGGCCATTAGGGCCAAGATTAAGGGTGACCTTATCCATGAAACCTTCCTCAACCCCACTAACCTGCTTACTCCTTTTACCTAATTTTATCCATGAGATGAGATCAGGGACAACTGAATAGCCCCAGGGAGGCAGCACAGGAGCTTTTAAAGGTGTTACTACTCCATGAAAACATAGTTACCTGTTGGTATCCTGGGTACTGGTTCTAGGATACTCCACAGTGGATAGTAAAATTGAGGGGATGCTCAGATCCTGTACAAAAAATGGTGAGGCATTTGCATATAACCTATGAGTTAAATAATCTATAAGTTATTTGCATTATCTAATAGAGTGCGAATACCATGTTGTATTTTATAGCTTTACCAAGAGAATAATGACAAGGAAAAAAGTCTGCATATGTCTAATACAGATTTCTTTTTGTGGTATGGGGATTGAGCTCAGGGAGCACTGAGCGACATCCCAAGCCCTTCTTCAATTTTTACATTGAGCCAAGATCTCTCTTGCTATATTGCTAAGTTGCTCAGGGTGAGCTAAGTTGGGCTCGTGATCCTCTTGCTTCAGCCTTCAGAGTAGCTGGGATTATAAACAAGACCATTCTTTTCTGAACATTTTCAGTCTTTGGTGGGTTGAACTCATGAGGGGCCTGCAGGTACAAAGGGTTGATTGTACATAGTTCCAGTGGTCTCCCAACCTCAAATTCCACTCCCACTGAAACCCTGAACCCTCATCAATGTCCAGGCCATCGCTGTTCCTAGGAATCAGCCTGCCTCTCAGCAATTTATGTAGTTGGCACTGACCTTTCTCCACAGTGCCATCGAGATACTTTTGGGACCACTTTGTAAAATTTGGGTGCTTCCTTGCAACTGGGGTATCCTCTAGCTGCCATGACTGTGTCTCTAGGCAGGGCCTTCTGTGCCTGCATGAGATAGCTTGGTGCGTTCTGTGTCTGATGCTGGCCTGAGACAGCCCAGAGAGGAGGATCAAGTTGTAAGGAAGTCCAGAGAGCACTGCATCTCACTGTTGCAGGCTCCTGTCACACCTGTGCTCCCAGCCACTTTACTTGTCCCTTTTCCCTCAGGGTACCAGTCTCCCCTTCCCCCAGCTGCCCAAGAACACCTGCTTCACCAGGTGTTTAAAATCTCCTCTGCCTCCACCTGAGTAACCTCAGTCCCCTGGTTCTGACAGGTCTGAAGAGACCCGAAAGAGCCAGCAGAAGAGGTGGGAAAAGCATTTCTTGGTTGTGCTCAGCTCCCTCCTTGCTCTACTCTTATCATTTATTGCAAAAGCATGAGGAGTTTTCCAGACAAATTTCTTACATGGGGAAATTGCATGTGGCATTTGTTCTCAATGAGGTAAAATTAAAGGTATCTTGGGTGTTACTTAGTATTTAATGTTGAAAGGCCCTTTCTGCCCTCTTCTGAATTTCTTGGGGTGGGTAAGTGGGAGGCAAGTCTGCTTTGTTCTGGGGACTCTTATCACCCACTGTCACCTCCTATATCTGCTGTAGAGGTGGAATTCCTACCAGTCTGTGTTTCTAGCAAAAAATCCTGTCTTCTTCTTTACTATCCTCACCATCATCATCTTCATCATCACCACCCATCTTTATCTAAAGTGAAGGAAATGACCGAGTCCATTTAACTGTGTGCTTTTAATTCTGACAAGCTTTCCATTTTTCTTACTTTCTTTGGCTGTTTCTAAGCATCTGGTGTGACAGGTTTTAGAATTTGATCACAGCACCATCTACTGGGTACCAGACTCCTATTGTCCTAGACCTTTTTTACACATTGAATTTGGCTCCTTTTTTTTCCTGCCCCCCCTATTTCTTTTTTGCCAGTGAAAGTAACAGTTGCTAGTTTGAATAGGTGCCATCAGTTAATTCATAAAAGTGAGGCCCTTCTAAAATGACCAGTAAGTACTTACAAAGACAATGGTCCACGCATATTGCAATGTATTTCATGTAATTATTTCCCAGGATCAATAATCTCATCAGTAGGCTCAGTGATGGGGACATCATGGTAATGAATAGCTGAGAGAGGTGGCTATCACAAGTGCAGTCCTTAGCCCTGTCACTTCGGAGCTGCACAAGGGCATGACGGGAAGCAGGGCTCTGCTGACCAATGGATTAATCATAGTTATCCCTAACTCATATTCCTGTAATTTGCCTTCCTTATGCAGCCTGCCCTGAATTGATCAGCATGGATTTCTTGCTGCACAATAAGCCACTCCTGTGGTGTAAAGGAGAGTGGGAAGGACTCTGTGTGCGTGGCAGGGAAGGGACAAATTGGATTAGTCATGCTCAAGAAGTAACAAAAACCAAATCACACCAGAGCATCACAGGATCATATTTCTGGAGGTCAGATTAGATCATTTCAGGACTTTGGCTTTGTGGGTTTAAGTCTGTTCCATGGGGGCCAAACCATGCTTTAGGCCTCTATTTCTGTTGTCAGCACTGAAGAAGCAAGAGGGCAACAGGGATAGGGACATTTCTGTGTGTTCTTTGCTGTCTCACTCCTGGAGGGTATTTGCTAAGCAGTTCCATGGACCTGTTTAAAAAGTGCTAGAGTTTGGGACTTGAGATGCTCACCAGTGTAGAATACGCCATGAAGGGAGATTTGTTTTTTTGGTAACAATGGGGACGCTCAAATCAAATGTTAAAAGAATCAGGTCTCTCCCAGCCATAGCAAAGTCTATGGAGTCTCTGAATTTCACTCTGGAGGTAGAGATGGTGGTCATAGAGAAATGTCTACACTGTGGAGTATCTTCTCTTTAACAACAGTCCTCAGATTTGTTGCTGGCTGATCCGTTTGGAAAAGGACAGATCTCACTATTCTCCATAACCTCAGAAACTTTTCTCACCTCCATGGCTTTGCACTGAGTGTTCCCACTACTGGGAGTGCCTACCCTCCATGCCTTCCCTCTAAATCCAGCTCAGCTGGCAGTGATGAATTGAGACCTGATTTGTTCCCAGCAGTTGGTCCCCTCCTTTTCTGTGTCCTGAAGGATCTCTTGCATCCCTGGGCATAACATGTGTTACTTTCTACTTTAATGACTTGTGTGCTGCTTTCTTTACTGAGTCAAGAGATAGAAGACTTCACATGCTCTATGCTGACATGTTTAGGTCCTGGTCGTCAGCACACAGATCTCTAAATCAGGTTGCTTATTCCTTAACTCACCTGAGTGTGCTGAGCACCTTCTTGGTTCTAGGAGCTGGGCCTTCAGGATGAACTAGTAGCCTGATCCTGTCATTACTGAGCTTGTAGTCTCATGGAGGAGGCAGACACTAGGAAAACAATCCACAAGTGTGCATGCGTAAGGGGGACAGGTACTACAGAAGAAGCCAACGAGTACAGAAGGAACTGATCTTGTACCTCAAGGGGGTGGGGTTCCCAGAGCAGGAAACATTTGACCTGAAATCATTGGGGTGAGCCAGAGGGATAGAATTCAGGCAGGTTGGAGAGTGGGCAGGAAGAACACATCAGTAAATGGAAGAACACATGGGAAGGGTCTAGTCATGGAGACACTTGGCAAGTGTGAGTTGAACTGTGTCCCTCTAAAAGATCTGTTCAGGACTGGGAGTGTGGCTCAGAGGTTGAGCACTTGCCTTGCATACACAAGATGCTGGGTCCCAGATAAATAAATAAACAAGTAAATAGCAAAAAATAAAAGATGTATTTAGTCCCAAACTTTGGTACCCATAAATGTGATTTGAGTTGTTATAGAGTCTTTACAGAGGTAATCAAGAGAGGTCACACTGAACACAGCATCACCAGTGTCTTTGTAAGAAGAGTATAAGAGACACACAAGGCAAGCAAGCTGAGTGATGATGGAAACCAAGATTCATGAGCTGGCAGTGCAGCCCACGAGCACCAAAGATGGCCTGCAACCACTGGAAGCTGAATGACGCATTCAAGGTTCTTTCCAGAGCTTTGGACCATGGCTCTGCAGATGCTTTGATTGCACATTCTTCCCTCTTAAGCCAGCCAGTTTGTAACGATTGGTTACAGCAGCCCTGGGAAATGTCAGATGACAAGTGTGAGCAAATAAGAGAGTACAGTCCAACATGCTATCAAGGACAGGGAAGGTGGGAGAAGGTTAGGGAAGAAGGTCAAGAAGGTTGAGGGGAGCAGTAAGCGGGTCACGGGGTCATTTTAACTGTATTTTTTGTCTCAAGAGCAATGCATGTCAGGAACACTTGTTTCTTGCAGAGTGGGACAAGCAGGAGGATAGAACTGCATGCCGGGACAGAGGGGATTGGTTATGGGGACAACTAGGTGGTGGCACAGTGGTCAGTGGAGGGAAGCTGAGGGTTTCACAAGATACAAGGTAAATTTTGAATAAAACAAGGAGTGAGTGGGGCAAACCACTGACAGAGGAAGACAAGGTTGAGTTTCAAAAGAAATTTCCATTGTTCATGGAGCAGAAGGCAGCTAACTGCAGCAGGAGGTGTCTCCACTCTGCCCCTTCTAGGGACAATGGTGACTTGAGCCTATCATCAGTGGAACAAATTCACTGTCCCACTGCACTTACCAGTGACCCTGGAGGCTGCCACTAGTCCAGAGTCACAGATAGGTTACAGAGAAGTCACACAGATCACCTCAGGTCACTAGTGATAACAATATGCTGACACCAGAAACCAGTTTCCTCACTTCTCACTGGTCCAACTCTCTTCTCACCATGCAACTGTGTGACACCTCCTGAGAATGTCAATTTAAACCCTTAAGTGTATATCAGCCAGATCAGAGTCTTGAAATGGTTCTTAGCTGAGGCTTTCTTTTAAATGGTATTTTCTGCTTACAATATCCACATCTTGATACTTATTGATAGTAGAAGTCAGGAGGGGGCTTAAATGTAACAGATACACTGAAAGAAAGAGACAACTCACTCAACTGGCCATTTCCTCTTGACAATAACTCTTGGGTTGATCTGGTAGTGCCACACCTTCAGACCTGAAAGGTTTTTACAGAGCCAGCTAAGCTCCTGGGCATAGTCTGATGGAAACTTTCAGTTCACAATGACAGAAGACGTGGAAATAAACACAGTGCTGGTTGTCCAGGGATGGATTAAGTAGGCAAGGGGCTTGGATCATCTGGTGTCATTCCTGGGTTGTCTTGCAAAAGAATTTTTTTTCCCTTAGGGTGAAGAAGAATCTGTAGGCTTCATGGCTACCTTGGTGAGATGGGAGAGACAGGAACCAAGTTCAAATTCTGTCCTGGCTCCAAGATATCCCAGTTCTCTCTCTTAGTTTCTCTGCAGTCTACATTTATTTATTTGTAAAGAAATCAGACTAAACGGCCAATGAACTTTTATTCAACTCAAGAGTAAAATTATCTTTTTATTCTTAATATATGATTTTTAAAAATTCAGGGCTTATATATTTCTTGTAAAGTGGAGTTACAGACTTTTTTTTTTGTGGTACTATGGCTTGAACCTAAGCCCTTCACACTGATCTACATCCCCAGGTGTTTTTATTTTGAGGCAGGATCTTGTCAGTTCACTGAGTTGTCTAGGCTGGGCTCAAACTTGTGATCCTCCTACTTTAGTTTTCCAGAGTTCTGAGATTATAGGAGTATACCACCATACTCAGCTGAGTAATGCTTTTGAATTCACAGGCACAGAGCTCACTAATAACCTCTTGGTTCTGTGTTAGTCTTAGCTATCAACTGAAAAAAGCTTTTTTTCCTCATCATGTAGTTAGTTTAGGCTGACTTTGAACTCAATATGTAGCCCAGGCTAGCTTCAAACCCACAGCAATCCTACTGCCTCAGCCTCCAACATGCTGATATTACAGGTATCTTTGTTATTTTTACTTTTCTCTCATTGTGGAGACAAAATACCTGACACCCAAAATTAGGGAAGGGAAGGTTTCTTTCTTACAGGTTGGCTCCATACTCAGTTGGCTCCAAGGCAAAATGACATGGCTGAGGGCAAACTATGGTGGTGGCAAACACCAGGTGCAAACAGCAAAAGAGAATGACATGCCTTCTTCCTGCCATTACACTGTATGCTGGTTCCACCCCTGGGCGGGTGTAGCACTCACACCAACAATTCAAGTGCTAGACAATGAACCAATCACAAATGCTAGATTCAGCCACTTCCATGATTGCATGAGACTTGGTGGGGGGCATCTGACATAAACCATAACAGCAGATGTGCACCACTGCACCTGGCAAGAATATCATTCTTGTACTCAAAGACTGTCAGCAGATGACATTCCTTCAGGTGTGCTTGTCAAAGGGAAGAAGAGGAGCTCTGCCATTTTTGGTGTTCCTGTATTGTGTCATGTCCTATGGGGGACCAAAATATTTCTCTATGTACCTTCTCAGTTTTAGGTTTCCTGTATTTCTGGTTCTTTATTTCAGCATCCCCCAATCTGCTGATTATATCAGTGAGCTTTCATTTCAAAAGTGCTGCTTGTCATACCACCCCAAAACTCAATGGCTTAAGAGAACAATCATTTAGTCTCATGGGTCTTTGGGTTGGTTGGAGATCAGCCTATCCTGGCTAAGATCATTCATGCAATTTTCTAAGGATCAGACATCTAGGCTGGGCTCAGCTGGGGTGGTTCATCTGCTTTCTACATGTTTTTCATCCTTTTGGGGCCAGTGACTAGCATAGGCATGTACTCATGGGTATGGCCCCCAAAGGTAAGTTTGACTGCACAAGCACAATTCAAATGCTTGCCTACTTTCTTGGTTACTTTTCTCTCATTGCTGGGACAAAATACCCAACACTCAAAATGAAGCACGGAAAGTTTTATTTCTTACAGTTTTTGGAGGTTTCAGTCCATAATCAGCTGGTTCCAAGGCATGATGGCATGGCACAGGGGCAACACTTCAAGGCAGCAGCTAGAGTAAAAGAAGTCAGAACAAAACAAGGAGAAAACAAGCTTCTTTTCCTGGCTTATACTGTATGCAGGCCACCCCCCACCTTCAGGGTGAGTGTAGAACTCACAAAATCTGCTTTTTCTCCTTTGCACAGGATGAGGATATTTGCCAAATAAGAACCCTGGCTCCCTGCTCAATCTCTCAGTTAAACTTCTAAACTTCTCAAGTTGACACAACATGTTAACCATAACAATCCACCCCTTGTCAACTTGGCAACCAGACATATTTCTTTAAATCAGCCTCTGGATACAAAGGCATGATTATTATTAACATTTTGAAATTTACCAATCCTTAAAAGCCAGCATTAAGTCCTGTAGTTGCATGTCCAGCTTCTGAAGCGATCTGCAGCAAATTGTGAGCTCCTAAGGGATTGTGTGCCTCCACCCCTATGGCACTTCTGGTGGTTACCAATCTCATGGCTTCTCTCTTGGGCTGGCTTTGCTTCCTCACTTCAGATTTCCTTAGATGATCCATGTTTCTGGCTTTTCCAAACTTTTCCACATCATCTTTGCTTCACATTCATAACTTCACATACTGCCTTCTCAGGGGCACACTGTCTGGCCTCCCAGGCATCCTGAAATCAGGATGGAGGCCTTTTTAATATCAGAACCCTTGCATTCTGTATGTACCTAAAATCAGTACCATGTGAATGATGCTGAGGTCTGCTGTCAGTCGGAGCTGCCAGTTGCTGCCAGGCTTTCTTCTCTCTTGGCTGCAGGGGCCAAGTGCCTGGACCACTGAGCACTCTGAACCTGATTGTGAGGAACAGTTTCTCTATGCTCCCACTTTTCTGGAATTTGGTGTGGCCACCACTTCTTTGGAACCTCCCCTGGCTTCTGCTGCCACTCTAGAACATGGCACTCTGGCTTTCTCCTCTGAGCAAAGTCTTCTACTTTTGCAATTTTGAGGCTATAAAAGGTAGAGATTCATTGCTTCCTGGGATGCCCCTAGGCCATCTTTTTATTTCTCTGTTCCTTCTTGACAATCGAGGTCTCAGCTCTATCTTTACAGTCCACAGCTTTACTAGAGCTTTCTTTTTGGCCAAATTCACAACATTTTAAATCATCTTGCTAGGCTCTTTTTTTTTTTTTAATTGGTACTGGGGATCGAACTCACGACCATGCGCTTGCAAGGCAGGTGCTTATGCTGCTGAGCTAAATCCCCAGCCCCGGGCTCTTTGCTCTTGATTGGCAACATAAATCTGGCTAAAAGCCCCCAACAGTAGCCATGCCACTGCCTCAATTTTAGACTACCTTGAAATTTCTTTTGCCAGATTAATCAGTATGTTGCCTTTCATCTTAGGTAAAGTCTCTGGATGTGAGCAAAATGCAGACAAACTTTCTGCCAAGCCATAACAGACATCATGTGGAGTCCAGCAACCAATGCAGTTCTTCTTCCCAGCAGAAATTTCCCTAGTCTGGTCTTTACCAGCAGGATTTCCCTCAGCCTTCTGATCTCCTGAGCTCTGACTAGAATCTCCCCTACAGAACAGCCTAAACTGTTCCAGCTCTATGCATTCAGGCAACATCTCTGTACCTTTTCAAACTCTTCCCACAAGCCATTCCCAGAGATTCTTGAACCACATGGTCAGGTATAGTCACTGCAACAACATTCCTGATACCAAATTCTGTCTTGGTTATTTTTCTCTCATTGCTGGGACAAAACACCTGACACTCAAAATGAAGGGAGGAAAGGTTTATTTCTTACTGTTTTTGGAGGTTTCAGTCCATAATCAGCTGGCTCCAAGGCACAGTGGCATGGCACTGAGGCAACACTTCTCCTGGCTTATACTATACACAGGCCACCCCTACCCCTTCATGGTGGGTGTAGAACTGACAAAATCTCCTTGCCTTTCTTTGAAGGGATGAAGATATTTACAAAGCAAGAACCCTGGCTCCCTGCTGAGTCTCTCAGTTAAACTTCTAAACTTCTCAAGTTGATACAATATATTAACCATAGCACCTACATAATGTCCAATAGCACTCTATTGTCCAAAGCAAGTTATATGATTAACACAAAGTCAAGGACAAGGGGATGTTTTCTGTGTCTTTAATGGGAGTAACTGCAAAGCCACGTCCATCTAGTTACCAATATACAACTGTCCTCAGGCACTCCAAAGAGCATCAGTATTAATGTCCTGGGGATGCATTTTGCAGAAGCAAATCTTAGGGTAAATTCAAGGGATGCAATGGCTGGCCAAGGAGTCATTGTTGAGGTTTGTCAAATGTATCTCTAGAAGGGCTATACCATTCTGTACTTTTGCAGTTAATATATGAGCATGAACACAGGCCCAGTCTAGATGAAGATGTTTAGGGAGAAGAAAAGAAAGTTTGGGCAATTATCCTATAACTTGAGATTCCTGGACAGTTTCCTGAATCAGTCCTTGTGCAGTACAGCAGGCAGTTAGCTTGAATTCTTGATGTAGCTGCCTCAGAACTTCCATTGCTCAGGAAATACATGTTTTTGATGTAGCATAGGATTAATTTCATAGGACTGCTATAACGATATGCCACAAGTCTGGTGGTTTAAAAAAACCTAAATGTACTCTTTAATAGCTGCAGAGGCCAAATTTCCAAAATCAATACCAATAGACTTGAATTTAGGCATCTGCAGAGTTGTTCTTTCTCTGGAGGCTCCAGGTAGAAATCCCTTCCTTGCCTCTGCCTGCTTTTGGTGGCCACATCCCTTGGTTTGTGGCCATATCACACCAGTGTCTGCCTCTGTGCTCATTCCACTGTGTCCTGAGTATCTATGTGTGAGCTCTTCTGCCTCCTGCACACAGGAATACGAATGATCACACTTGAGAACCACCAGACAATCCACAGTGACCTGTCAAGCCACATCTGTAAGGATCCTTTAAAAAGCTGCCATACCTGGTACCAGTCACAGGTTCTAGGGATTAAGCTGTGAGAATCTCTGGAGTTACTGTTATTCTTTCACTAATATTTTCAATTTATAAATATATTTATATTTACATATATTTACATACATATTTACATATATTCTCTCCTACTAGCCTCCAAACCTTTATGTTTCATTGTTCCCACTTTATAAATGAGGGGACTGTGGCTTAGAACATCTGTCTCCAAATCTGAAAGATTCCCTAGTATCAGTTTGTTTTGGAGAGAATGACTCCAGAGGAAACACTTGGTCTCTGAGACTGGCAGCATCCCTGGAACTTTCCCATTGTGAATTTCTCCATAAGAATAATGGAAACGCAGATGATTTGTTCCGCAACCCAAAAACATTCCTATAAACATAATTACAGTACAAGATAATAAATAAAATACAACGTATAAAAAATCAACCTGCATTTACCTTTGAAAACCTTTGTGGTTGGTGTGAGGGAGATGAGAGAGGAGGGTTATTGTGTGGGAAGAATTTCACTGTCACTAACAGAATTACTGCTCTCTATTGGCCCCATGGAATCTTTTTCTTTTCCTCTAACTTTATCAAAGAACCTATCAATGGTGCTTTTGCCTCCTTTTGCAGATTTCATGGAAATGTGATTTGCGTTATCATTCAACAGATTCATTGCACTGCTACATTCAGTGGTGCTTTTCTACCAAATTTTACACTGTTTCTCACATTTGACACATCTCTGTATTCTCATTAGAAGTGAGGGATTCCTCGCCCTTTTGCTCTTTCTCTGCAGATGAGATCTCCTCCATTCTCTATAATCTCTTGCTGTTGGGAGACAGTTATTCACGATTCTGCAGAGAGAAAGAGAGAAAGAATGAGAGAGGAGCCATTGGCCAGTTATAATCATATGACATCTTGTGACATGTAGTACTTATACTTCAAGACATCAGTCACTTGTCAACTTAAAATTTATTAGAAATGTTTGCCTGTCTTGTGGAATACTTGTGGAACAAGTTACTTGCAACTCAATGTTTTACTGTAATTTTCTATTAATTCGTGTCTCTTTGCTGTCCAGGGAGCTAGAAAGGGCACATTCTTTGTAGCCAGGCAAACCTGTACTTGACTATGGACTCTTAATATTTTTTTGGGTTTTCGAACTTGGCAATATTTATAACTTATTCTGAGCCTTAATTTCATTTGCAAAATGGGAGCTATATGACAGATGGGATAACATTTGTGAGTGACATGAATCATATTCCCTGATACTTGAGATGTTTGATTTCTTTAAGTTTCTACAGTAATTTCTTCCTGGCCTCTTTATCTAGTTAGCAAGAATCCCCCACCAATCCCTGTGAGTCACTCTCCTCTTCCTATGGACTGTGTCAAGGTTCCAGTGGAAGCAACTCAGACCAGGCAGTTGAGGTTTTGGGCTATTCTGGTCACCTTGCTCAGGCCCCTGCAGCTCCTTGGGGGATGCAGTCCTTCTATGCTGAGGCCCAGGTACACTGGCAATGAAAACCACAGAGGACAAAGCACACTAATCCACTGCTCAGGCAGAGATGTTCGAACCTTTTGTAGGATGCCCCAAGCATATCGTGTTCCAGGCCAGGTGGACTGTTTCATCCACAACTGAGGCTTAAGGTCTCTTTCTCTTCTGACCTCAGGGAAGACCCAGAGAAATGCCCTCAGGCCATTCAAAAGTCAGGTCTGCGTAGGCTGGTCTCCCCAAGGTCCTGAAAAGTCCTTTCCCCTTCTGAGATTAAAATCCCCTAAACCTACCCTCCATCTCCACCTGCAGAGAGTTAAAAAAAAAAGTCTGTTCCACCTGGGCACAGGCAGGTGTAAGAAAGAACAGAGCTCCCAACAGAGCAGAGAAGAGACTGCTCACCTTCCGGCAATGACAGGACACAGCACGCGGTCACTCCTCTGGATCCTCTCATGGCTCCTGTCCTCCCACTCTGCTGCAAGTTCATGGGCCACCAGCCACCCATGAGACAGAATAATATGAAAGGCCTGTGGCCAGTCAGCAGGTGACAGTGACAGAGGCAGGGCATGGCCTTTGCAGTGATTCCCCTGGCCCAGACTCTCCACAAAGTTCTTAGGGAGTCAGACCTACTAAGAACAGCTAGCACAGTCATTGGAGACCATGTGGACAGAGTGGCTGGGACTGTCTTCGGCAACATAAACCCAGCCATAGTGCCTTGGAGGATGGCCAGGAAATGCCTGTATTGGCTCTGTTAAGAGGAGGCAAAGTTTGCGTGGTGTCCCCTGAAGAGAATAGACAGCCCTGAGGCCCTGGAGCCCCTGGATGCTGGTGTTAGGAGCAAACTTGGGCAGAGTTGTGCTGGAGGTTCTCCTTTCCCTCCTTTCCCAGAAGCTGCAAAGGCTACAGCTCAGTGCTGGTGACTGAGTCCTTCAGAGAGCTTGGGAGGTGAGTGCGGCCCCTCAGGGAGATTCTGTCTTCCCAGAGGTCTGGGTGAGCACGATGCCCTTTATGCAATTGAGGCTCCCTCATAACCCTGCTGAGAGAACTTTGGGTCTTGTGGTTCTAGCAGCTCTGAAATGGAATCCAAGACCCTGAGGAAGAGTGCTAGAGCTATTCTTCCGGACCAGGAAATGTATTTTGTTCTCTCCTCTGTGTTCCTTGCAGCTACTCTGTGAATGACCATGTGAATGAGAATAAATGGGGGACAAATGGAGACCCTCAGAGGTCCATTCAGGTCACCAGCAGTACTAGCAAGGTGCCAGGATTCTGCTCTGGGCAGTGAGATGTCTGTTCTGGGAACGCAGCACTGAGTTTTTCAGGGTCCCCTGTCCCATGGGGCAGCAAGGTGGACCTGAGGCCACTGTCCAACAGCACTATAAGAAGGGGAAACCTGAATCTGCTTAAATCTGGGAAGCCAGCACTCTGGAGGAGTAATAATATCTTGTGACATTAATTATACTTCTTAACTGTCATTCTCTCCTATCTTCTTCCCATCTCTTGACAGAAGAGTAAATGGTACAATAATCAGGACTGGGGATGTAACTCAGTGGCAGAGCACTTGCTTAGTATGTGTGAAGCCCTAGGTTCAATCCCTGATCACACACACACACACACACACTCTCACACACACACACTCATGCACACACACTCTCTCACACACACTCATGCACACACACACACTCTCACACACACACTCTCACACACACACACACAAACACACACACACTTCAATGATCAGCTTTGATTTCTAGTAGCCTAGATCATAGTGCAGGAAATCATTTGAAACAAGGCAAACTGGTCAAAAGAAGTTTTTCTTTATTTTGTGCCTAGATAAATTTTGTGGGGGCATGGAGAGAGAAGTGAAAGGGGAAGGGAAGATTTGGGGGAGGGAAAGAGACACAAGACCACCTCCAATTTAAAGCTGAGGACAAAGGATCCATATACCTTCCATCCCTGGGGAAAATCTGAGGCAGGTGAGCTTTGACTGCACTACAGTTGTGAGCAGAAGTAGGCAGTGTGTGTGTGTGTGTGTGTGTGTGTGTGTGTGTGTGGGTGCAGGGGATTTGAGTGTGGAAGGGGAACTGAAGCGAGGAGCAGTTAGCAGGGAGGAAGACTGCGGAAGGCACCAGGAAGTAGAGGTGGGTCTGGGGCCTTCAAGGACTCATGGGAGGGGTTTGGGATCAAGATCAGCAGTGAGAACATGTGGGGAACCAGGACCAGACCCCGTTGTCTGATACCATGGCCGTGTGTCAGCCCCAGCACAGCCTCAGTGCAGCTCTGAGCTGGCTGAGATGCTGAGAGTGATTTCAGGGAAATGAGGACTGCAGACAGAAATTCAGCTCACTTCCACTAGGCTGAAGTTACATTTTTTTCCCCCAACCTGGCCTCTCAATCAGTTGATTTTACAGCTCAGTTTTTCCAGTAGAGAATTAATTCACCTTCAAGGCACCTGCTTTTAGTCACTGATTTACTAAGGAACTGTAGAGATTTCACACTCCTGTGTGCACACTCACAAGCCCTCCCCTTCATTGTTTCCTGCAGAAACTGCTGGGCACATTTGCTTAGAGCCTTTCACAAAGTGTGAACAATGCCATCATTTGGCAATAAAAGCACAAAAGGAGGGATACTTAAAAATTATTCCTTCTCCCCTTCATGAGTCTCCCAAGGTTTCCCAAGAGTTTAGGGGTAGAGGGAAGTGGAGAATGATCCTTCTTTCTCCTCTAGTAGGGCTCTAGAGAGAAAGAGTGCTTGTAGGATTTATCCATTAATTCCACAAACATTTAGTAAAGATATAGTTGACATTTATTGCGCACTCACTGCAGCCAGGCTCATGCTAAGCCTTTAAGGAGTTTGGCTAGCATGGTCCCTGATGGGCCCTGAAGGTCCTGGCTGTGATATCTGGCTCTGGTACAGCCTGTCCCAGGGCCCAAGAATGCTGAAAAGAGTGGGGTACAGTGTGCGCCCTGCTGAAGCTTCCAGATCAACCCATAAACAAGGCCGTTTCCTCACCCCTGCCAGACTGAGTGTGAAACCCTGACTCACTGCATGACAAGGCTGTGAACAGAGAGAAGGAAACAGCTGAATTGAATCATGGGAAGGCTTTCCAGAGGTGATGCCTGAATTGGGACTTAACAGGAGAATAGGAGTTTGTGACGCGTTAGAGCTGACACTGTGATCATCTATTTTTCCCACAAATGCCCAGGGCCCTCTAAACCGCACGTGGTCCTCAGACGTGCCCTTGGCTGGCTACCCTCACACTTGGTGGTTTGGTCCCTCTATGGGTGCTGTCTGCCTAATACCTAGTTGATGAATTCTTTCACCCTTCAAGTCTCAGCCAATGCCATTTTATGGCTGAGTGTCAACTGCATTGTTGTTGCTGTTTTATGGGTGGAGTTAGCCACTCTCTCATGCTGCCAGCTGAGTAGATTGCTGTGGATTTAATGCATGATAGAACAAATGAATTCAGTTACCTAATAGCAACAAATGAATGCACAACGACCTGACCCAAGAAAGGAAAAAAAACAACAGCAAACAAACAAAAACAACAATAAGGTGGCATTGGAATGAATGCTGCTTGCTAGGTTTTCTTGGATCATTATGCTGTTTTTAGTTTCTTATATGAAAAGTTATTTTGTGCAGTAAATCACACAGATTATAGATAAATGAACAAAATGGCTCGTGAAGGGAAGAGGTCGCTTAGCTTCTCTGTTCAAATTTGGGGAACCTGTGACATGTGCAAGGCAGAGAGGGAGGGAGGGAAGAAAAGGGACAGAGGGCTTCTTACAGGGGAAAATGTCGCAGGGTCCATCTGCTGGCTTGGTGACTTGCCACACTGGAGACCTCCGCATGACATCTCTCCCCCCAAACTTCCAAGGAATCTCCATCTGGGTGTCTCATAGGTTCTTCAAAGTCGTATCGCCCCATGGACATTCATCAGTGTTTTCTCCGGCCTTGTTCAAACCTGGTTCCCTCCCTGTTTTGGCTGGTGATACAGTTATGCATTCAGCTATGTGGCTGGGTGTCTGGGCATCTTCAAAATCTCCCATCTTCCTTTGGGTGCAAGTCCCTGTAATTCTACTTGGGGAGCCTCTCCCCCTTTCCTCATACATCTCTCCGGTGGCTTGGGTCTCACTTGGGTCTGGTTCCGTGTGTGTGACCCTCTAAGAGCTTCCAGTGTGATTTCTAATTTTCAGCCCTCTCTTCTTCCTCCCCATGCTCCAGACCTGCCATTAGGGTGTCTTCTGAGTGCCCAAACCTCAGGTCAACCTAGTGAAAACATACTGACGGCTCCTACTTGGTGTAGGACAGTACTCAGCAGCAGGTCAGTGGGTGAGAGCCTGTTGGATTTGTATCCTGACAGCTCCATGTCATCTCTAACTACATCCTGGCACTGGCACATGTGGGACTCCTTTGCCATGTCCTACTGGCCAAGAAGCCCTCTCATCTTCTCCACAATCCACTATTGTCCTCATGTTTCAGGGCCAAGGAGGCAGGGTAAAGTGGACAAAGTAGATTTTGAAGCAAGATATCCTGAATTCAAATCACAGCTCTATCACTAAATAGCTGTGCAATCCTGGGAAACCTAATGAACTATGCACCTTCATGCCCTCATCCATAAAATGGGCATAGTAATGGTATTATCACATGAGGTAGTGGAAGGGGTTAAATACGTTAAAGAACATCAAGTTGGCAGAGCACTCAGCAGCAGTAGCATCTAGCACTATCTCATGCCCTCTAGGAAGGCCTCAACTGTGACTGCAGCCCAGGCGATCTCTTCCTCGTCAGAATTTCAGTGCTATGGAAATGGAAGATTGGAACTTTAACCCATGTGGTCTAGCTCTGCATTCGTGTCCTTTCTACCCCATTTCAGAGCATCCCCAAACTGTATCTGCTCCCCCTAAGCAGATGGAATGGAGAGCAGTTTGATCAAGTGCCTGAAAATGAGGGCACTGTGAACCCGCGAAGGATAATCAAGCCCCTTCGGGCCTTCGCACCCGGTTTGCTGACAGATGAAAGAACTGTGTTCTCTTAGCAGGCACAAGCTTCACCACTTGGTCATGCTGGGTTTGAGGTGCTGCCTGTGGCTCCACTGTGTGTAGGAGCCAGGCAGAGAGTGTGGAACAGGGGATAAGGGTACTATGGCCTGAACTGGACCTTCCTGGGTTTGCATATGAGCCTGACCACATGGAGAAGAGCTGCAGAAGGTGTCCCAGAGGTGGAAGTCCCAGAAGGGACTGCAGTCTCTGGTGCATTAAACCCTTAACGGTCAGCAATGGGCAAGGAAAAAGTATCAAATTAGGCATGAGTTTGGAGTTTAAACTGGACACAATTTTAATAATTGAAACAGTCTGAAGGTTTTAGATTATGCCCAAGAGGCAATTATAGGATGTGCTGATTGAAGGGAAGGGACATTTAGTATTGCTTGGTTGGGAGAGTATACGGAGAAACAAAAGTATTTGCATTCACACCTCATTAGCAGAGACTCGTCAGCAAACTACTGCTAATGGCTGTGCAATGCTGTCCTCCCTTAGGTTGATGTGTAGGGTCTGGTTCCTGTCAAATTGTGTCAAAGTCAAGAGAGGCCTCCTGACTTTGGTGTACTGCTAGAAAACGGAGCCTGTGGCTGAGCAGGCTGGGATCTGGTAGTCAGACAAAATGGCCATCAACAGCTCAAAGTCGTATGGCAAGTGTCTGCTTGTCACATATCCAGGAGAACTACTAGTGCCTGTGTTGAACTTTCGGGAGAGTTGGCCACATACACAGATGGTCTTGGGCGGGTTGTGTGTGGCTGCCCTGCCATACACCTGACCAGCCTGTCCAAATGTATTGAGTTTGACACCAAGAATAGGTAGAGATCAGTTCTCCCAAAACACAAAGCTCGATCGTTACTTGCAACAGAAACTCTGCACAAAATGTGCTTAATAAAACTCAGACTATTTATGAGACTGAGAATTAATGAAAGAGGCCCAGTATGCTGGGAAAGATGAAATGCTTCTTCCTATATTTATAAGTTTTATCTGGCTAGCAATCTGCAATTCAAAGACTTTCTTAATTTAATAAAGAGGTTGTGTAAAATTAGATCTGGAAAAGCCTCATACCTCCAGCATATGGCTTCGGTGAAATATCCCTCAACATGAAAATATAGACAGTTAGTTTTTTCTTCCAAAGTGAATCACTGCAAGCTTCTATTCTTGGTTTATTATGCTTTCTGTATCTCTGCTCATTTTTCACCAGTATTGCATTAAGTATTGATATTGATTTCTTGTAAATGGGACTGAAATAGATGGGCCACAGTTTTTTGTTATTGTTCGGTGGCACTTGTATGTAATTTATTATGGCTGCAGTGGAAGCTGCCCCTCGCTGCCATGGCTTAAATTAACTGTGCCACACTCTGGCCTCTGCTTGTCACCTGTATTTCTCATTTGATATCAGAAATTATTATGTATAAAAGCTTTTCTATCCTTCTCTCTCCACTCTGTAAGAACAATAACTATGTCCCTCGTATTGTTTTAGAAGTGTGTGCCGATAACTTCCATCACTAGTGGTTAATACAACAGTAGGAGGAAGTGACTGTTTTTTCCAGCAGCTGAGTTCTGCTCTGTTTTTGGGAGGCTGGGCAGACGTGAGACCAGGATTCTTGGCCTGGCATTGTCCCCACTCAGCTGCTCTGCTTCTCTCTCTGGCTGTGGTTTTGTGGAGACACTTTCATGACTGACGAGTCTGCAGTCCAGGGTCCAAGAATTAAGGGATCCTGGCCTGTGTGTTTTCCCCGGGGGAGTGGCCAAGGGAAAGCTGGTGGATAACAAGGAGGCACCAGGCTGGTCCTCGGGTACCAGGTCAGCTGGGCTGGGCACATCTCTTGAAGGCAGTGTGCATTTTTGCCTGGAGATGAGCAGTCTTGGGTGATCCTTCCAAGGGGCAGCGCAGGCCCACAGAGAGAAGGCAGATCCTGAAGCCGGGGAGTAGCTCCCACCAGGACAGGAAAGGGATGTGAGAGGGAAGTATACTGGTGAAGGAGAGAAAAAGCAGCAAATTCTCTTTTTCTCCTGAAGTTGGAGTTGCTTTCCTTGGCCAGGTCAGAAATCCCACATAGTACAATCCTGGAGAAGAGCACAGGCCATTGCCTCTGTATGCTTGGGATCCCAAAAGTTCCCCAGGTCTCTCCTCTAAGGCCCCATCTCCATTTCACGGTTTTGTCGTGCATGTGACCTTCTGGCCTGTGTGTCTTGTACCAACTTGGGGATAGCTCTTGGGAGACAGAAGAGGGTGAGAGACTGGAGTCACTATGATCAGGGGAAAGAGACAGGCCAACTATTAACATGTAGTGTGCACGTATGTTTTGTGTGTGTGTGTGTGTGTGTGTGGCCACTAGAGTATGAACATCTTATCCCTGAGACATCCCTTGCAAAAGACATGTTTGAGTCACATTTTAGAGTTGACCTTTTTGTCTGTGTGGCTCTTGCTTCAAATAATTCGCATTAGGCATAAAGGTGTCTGCTGCAGGAAACTTACAAAGTGCTTCATACAAGACGCCCGCTGCCTCTGTGCCCTCTGCTTCCTAAGGAAGCCAGTTAGATTTTTGTGTATTCAGCTTGGGGGAAAAACAGTGTCTATTAATTAGAGTTTCATTTCTATTGATAATGGGACCCATAGGCCTTCCACTGAAGTGGACATGGACCTTTTGTGGTGCATCCGTTTCAGTGCTGCTCCCGTGAATTAGGCCTGATTGCAGCATGAAGGGTCCTCCTTGAGCTTCTCTCTCCAACCTGATAACTCCCATTCTTCCTCTAACCACTTTAAGTAGGTCAGCTGCCTTTCATTCTTCCCATCCCCAGGTCTTTTTTAAAGGCAGCTCTGCTTTTGCTGAACCTGAGGCCTTGCACAAGCTTGAAACATTTTCCCAACATGCAGACAGAAGGCCTCTGCTTCCACAATGACCCTCAGTCTCTCCCTCCTTCCTGTTTTCCTTTCTTCCCTCCTTCCTCCCCAGAATCAACGTGGCAAGAAAAAAAAGCACACGATTTATTCACAGGTGCCCCTGGATAGATCTTACCAGCTTGCAAAAGCTGATTATTAAATTCTCAGGTGTTTTACCATCTGGTTTTTAAACATAGTTATTATTAAAATTAAATTATATAGACACAATTAAGTAAATTATATCAAAACCAAAAGAAATAAATATTCAAAATTCATCACTTGCTAATGACCTTATAATATTTTATTATTACCTGTGCCAGAAGTCTGCAATACTTTCCAGTTAATATTTCAGGTTGCGGTGCAGGGGGTTGGTGCACGCCTGTAATCCCAGCACTTGGCTGAGACAGGAGGACTGCCACAAGTTCAAGACCAGCCTGAACTACATAGCAAGACCCTGCCTCAAAAAACAAAAAACAACAATAACAAAAACGTTGTGCTGTGCTGGGCATCGTGTCTCTGGAAGGCTACTACCTCCCTGGGCTATTCTTAGATAAAGTAGCTGCCCATATGAGTCAATGGGCAGATGTGGCTGTGTTTCAATACAACTTTATTTGCAAAATAGGCAGCCGGGGCCACATTTGTCAGCTCCTGATCTCGGTTCCTGGGCAACCTATGTCTGTAGGTATCTGACTGATGAAATCTGTGTCATGATGAACTATTGCTCATCTCTTCCCATTCTACCACCCATGACCTTACCTTGGAAGGTTGAAGTCAGCCATGGCAGGAGGGTTTACACCATGAAAATGGGCAAACACTGATACCAGAGCTGCACCTTCTGGATAGCTTGCTGAATGGTCTCCAGCATACCATGGGTGCATTGGGACCTACATCAGGAGGTCTGGCGTAGTCAGTGTGATTGACTCTCTATCAGTCACATCAGCTGGATGGCCTCAAGCACACTGTCTAACTCTCCGTCCTTCAGTTTCCTTGTATGAAGATAGGGGCATGGAAAACCCATGGCCCTAGACCTGGTTAAAGGGGTTCTCACAGTTGAGTTGACAGTGAATCCTGGCCCAGAAGTAGCTCAGGGTCCTAGAGGACAGAAGCACTGACCCAGATATGTCACAAAAGTATCAAAATGTGAAGTAGAAAGATCTAGATCTGATCAATCACTCTCCAGCCAGAGGATCTCTGAAAGCTGATTTTGGGGCCTCAGAAATACTATTTCGACTTGAGTCCAGAACCCAAAGAGAGCTCCGATCTGTCTCCTGCCTATGCTTTCCACTGCCCCCCACCCACTCACCCGAAGCTCCATCTCCTGAACAAATGTCTTCCCGAGGAACCTGCAGCCACCCCTGTGTGCCCACCCTTGCTGCCCCTCCCAACGACTTTCTTCCTTGCCCCAAGTCTGAACCCCGCTTGTGGGCAGCCACTGTCTGTAGCTTTCTCAGTCTCTGCCAGGCAGATCTCCTAATCCAAAGGCTCCTGTGTCCTTTCAAAGAGATCCACATCTGTCTCAGACCTGCATGATCTGGTCCCTGTATCAGTCATGTGTTATTCTTTGTATCTTATGATGCTTTTTCATCTTGGGGAGCCTTGTTGACCACAGGGAGATGGATCCTCCAAGGGTCAGCTAATTCCTAGACATGGAAAACAGTGAGCAGGTACATTTACTGCTCATTGGTGAACTAGTGAAGCCAGAGCCCACGGACCCATCCAATTCAGGCATCAAGCTGACAGGTCCTCTGCATGAAACCACCCTCAGGCCAGGCACCTAACAGCTAGGGAGCACCCCAAGCCCAGAGCCCCTACATCAGCCAAGCCAACCAGTCCTGAGCTACTTGTCCTGCTCTGGACACCAAAATAAAGGCACCTGTGCCTTCTCTCTTCCTCCCTTGGCCCCTGGACCCACCCTGGCGTAGTAAACAGATTGTTCAACAGCTTTGATCTCTGTGCTGTCAGTAACTTCTATAAATTAAGTCCTAGGTACAGTCATAAAACATTCCTCATTACCTCTCCAATCATATACTTCTAAAATTTTGATTAGTACGTGTTTATAAGCCATAATGCTTACGTGCCTCGTGGGGAGCTGGCAGGTGTAGATGTCATATCTTATTCCATTCTTTTCATTCCATTCCCTTCCTCTTCCTTCTCCCTCCCTTAATCTCCTGGTCCCATTTCCTTTTGCAAAAAAGCCCTGTCTTCCTGTCATCTATCTTTTATTTTGCTCTTTGTTTATAATTTGGGTTTCTAGAAACCACACACTATTTAAGCTTGCAGGTCTGATTTATTTCACTTAGCATTAATGGTCACTTAACATTATGGTCACAAGGTGACCATACACATTTTCCTACAACTGATTTAGGTTTATCCTTTTTTATGGCAGAAGGACTTAACGCTGCGTATAGCTGCATTTTCTTTATCCACTCATCTGTTGATGGACATAGAGGCTGCTTCCAGTCTTTGGCTATTATGAATTGTGCTGCTATAAATGTATGTGTATATTACTGTACTATGATGTCTTTATCTCTTTGAGGAAGACACCTAGAAGAGGAATAACTGATTGAATGGAATTGCTAATTTTAGTCTTTTGTACTCTTCCCCAATATTGCTTCTGATACCTCGTTGAGCACAAGCCCCAGGAAGGCTGATGTAGGGCTCCAGGAGTGTTTGGAGCCCCCTCTCCAGGCCCAGACACCTGTACACCTCTCTGAACTAACCATCTTGTTACTGTCATGCATCAGTTTCCCTCTCAGGACAGACCCAGGCACTGGGCTTCTCTGTCTTGACATCTCCCTGGCACAGAGTCAGGTACATAGGGGTCCAGTGCGCAGGGGAGAATGGAGGATATTTGCACACAGGTGTGGCTGAGGCTCTCTTGGAGAATGTGGTGAGTGTGCAGGAAGGGAAAAGGTGTATGTGAAAGGACAGACAGCAAGTGCTGGTCAGAGAGCACCATGAGCAGCATCATTAGCTGGCAAACCCTCTATTTTGACTAACTGCTGCCCCCTCTCCTGCCTTGGTTATTGCTACAATTCTTTGGGTAGTCTGTACCCTGCATAGGTATGCTCCTTCTTGCCTCAGGATCTTTGCACATGCAGGTCCCTTTTGTGGAACACTCTTTCTGCCTCAAACTCTACCACTAGCAGCACTGCCAACATTTCTGTTCTTCTGCTCTCAGCACAAAAGTTAAAGAATTTGGCCTTGTCCTCCCTGAGCCCTTCAGTTCCTCTGCCACCTCCTTGCAGGACTATCTTTCCTTTATTATGTATAACATGTTATGATTGGAGGGAATATTTTTTGCCCAAATTTGTATAAAAATGCTTTGCCTCCCTGGATGAAAGTACAAGGAAGGCAAAGTCCACCTCCAATTTGCTCAGCAGTGGTCTCCTGTTCCTAATCCATACCTGGTATGCAGTGGGCAGTTGATACTTGGAGACTGAGGGGGTTAGGTCCAGCTTGGGGCTGCATGCATGAATCCAGCATTATGAGAAACCAATCAGATGAAGCCAGAGAAACCAAGTTATTGTCACTGTCCTTGTCATGATACAGAAGAGCTGGGGATCAAGGCCACTGAGTTTTCTGCCAGAAACCTGGGATTTGGTGCACATGGAGTTTGTGGGTGTCATTTGGGTGGTGGTGGAATGGGCCCTCATACAATCTTTTTCATCCATTCTGCCTGGGAGAACAAGATTTGCTTTTGTGAGTCCAAGCTGAATGGGTAACAGGTTTGTTTGTAGCCTTAACAAATCAGGCTTTTAACATCTGAAAGCCAGGCAGAGTGGCTGCAAATTGGAGAGATCATTTTAGTTTAGCTCCTGGTAAATAGCATTGTGTCCAGGAAAGTACAGCAAGAGCAAGAAAAATGCATATCAGGACTCCATGTCCGTCAAACTGGAGGATACAGGGGATCTCAGTTACCTGCTCCCCACTCTGCCTTGGGGTGGGGCGAGGCTGGGAGGCTTTTTCTGGGAGCTGTTTCCCAGACACATGTGCGATGTGTGCAAGGTATGAGCCTTGATGGCTCTAATTTCAAGGCTGGACCCACAGCAGGTCTCAGAGGCCTGATAGGTGTCTGGTTAGGCTCAGCACCTAGGCTGGGGGCTGCCTGTCTTTGACTGGGGGCCTTGCAGAATGCTGAAAGAGGGGGTTCAGATTCCAGTGATTTATGTTCTACCTGCAAGAGCAAAGAAGGAGTTGGCTTGTTCACTGCTGTATTTCCAAGGCCTAGCAACGCACAGGCCTTTCATAATGGAAGAAAGAAAGGGCAGGAAGGAAGGAGGGAAAAAGGAAGGAAATGGGGAGACAGACTCTCTAGTCTCCCTGACCCCATGTTCTGTGTAACAAAGGACTCTTGTTTCACCCCCAGTCACAAACCCCACTGGGTCTCCACTACCCCTGGGCTGTAGTAAGTTCCTCCACCCCTCAAGGCCTCACCTCCTGTCCTGTTCTCAGGTGCTACTTTTCTTTTTGCAAGGCTTCTTCACCTCTGAAAGACCCTTTGTTTTCTTCTCTGTAAAGGTGACGGGTCATTTCTTCTCCCATTATTTTGGATTGTTAGCGGTTAGGACTTGGGGAACCAAAGAGAACCACATCCCACAGGCAGGCCCTGGGACAGTGATTCAGGCGTCCTTAGACAGTTGTCTTATTCTTTTAACCAAGAGAGCAGAAGGGACTATTTTGTCTATGCTGTCATTTGTTTCTCTGTTTTTTCATTTTTTAAAAATTATCCTGCCTACAGCAAAGCAGTAAATTATGCCTGTGGAAACATCAGCCCAGAGAAAGTCTCTGCCTCTTCCTTCACTCTCACACACATTTCCACAGAGGAGGGGTGTGGTATGTGACCTCAGTCATGGTCTGGAGGGTGTTCTAAGCATGTCTGAAGTATAGAGCATCATCAGAGAATGGCTGAAGGGGACCCTGTGTTTCAGCTTGGCAGTCTCTTGAATGACATAATAGGTGGCTGCATCACCTTTTACAAAAGTCCCTTGTCCACACTCCTTCTGTAGATCGGACTGGAGGGACAACTCTGGCATGACCGTATCACCGTCATTTGCTCAGATACTGAGTGGTCACAGTGTGTCCGGCTCTGCACCAGGGCTGGGTGGTGTCGGGACCGGGCTGTGGCCCCCCATAGCAGAATGCAGTAGGGACCAAGCTGCCTGGGGCCCAAGACTCCTTAGTTCCTTGACGTTATAGAAGTTGTGTAATATTGGTAGGTCTCAAGTATCATACCTATGAGAATAGAGTACTTATAATATGCACCTTAAGTGCCTTCGTGAGGATTAAATGAGCTATAGACTCATAACTCCTAGTGAAATGTGTAGTTATTGAAAGTGCTCAGTAACTGCTAGTATTTGTTATGAGGGCAAACACGCTTCCTCCAAGTCCTATATGTTCGGTCTGGTGAAGAAATCGAGGCTTAAAGAGGGCTGGGCCAAGGGCTCTGTGTTATTCAAAGGAAAAGCAAGGTGGGCTCATTCTTCATGTCGCTCTTAGTCATGACTGTGGGGGGCTCAGTGTGTTTTCTTTGCCTCCACAGTGTCCATGTGTGGGAGGAGAACAAGACCGTTTACAAAATGCCATCAGATAACACCCCTCTTACTGACACCTCGGTACTCATCTCCCAGTGCACATGTGCTAGAACGTCTCTAATGCATACACCTAGGAGCAGGATTATTGTGTCATAGGCAGGGCGACAATATAATTTATTCTTCAGGACATTTTAATATATAAAAGTGACCATTATTAATACTTCTGGGACAATAGTGTTTTCCAAGGACAATTCTAGCTTGCCACATACATGCATTTATACAGAACCCTTAATGAAAAACACAAGGAATTTAGAAAACTTTTAAATCTAAATACCCCTCCCCCAACACACACACTTATAGGCTTGGTATTTTCGCTCAGGTTTTAGTTAAAATAGAAATTTGTTTGGATTTACCTGTATGATTTCCATTTTCTTTGCTCACATTCTGTCTTGTACCAAGCCACATTGCCTGTAATCGGTTAGTTTTTCCTCAGTGAATGTCTTTTAAATGTTCTTTTAGTGATCTTAAATTCATTGGGGGCAAGCTTCTTAGTTTTGGCTCTTAAAACTATATGGAATTGCTTTTTATTTCAAACTATTTTTATTAAAATTAGTTCTATTGGATAAAACATTAGGCTAACAGTTATTTTCTCTCTGTACTAAAACAACACTGTCCATCGTCATCCAATCTCCATCACCAGCGTTGAGAAATCTGCCATCAGTCTAATTTCTCTGTGGACAATCTGTCTTTCTGGTTGTTTCTAATGCTGTTCTGCATTTTCAATATACTATCTGTGGATACATCTTTTCTGTTATATTCTGGATTTATGAATTCAGATCTTTCATCAGTTTGAGAAAATTCTCAAACATTTTCTCTGAAAAAAATACATTTTTCTATTCTTCTGAGATTTTAATTGGATGTGATTTAGAATTTTTTAATTCTAGACTTTATGGATATTAACCTTGTTTTCTGTCTCCTTGACTCTCATGCTATACTAACATGTAACTTTTTTCAGTTATATTTTCTGGTTCCCAAATCCCGCTAGCCAAGCCTTATGTGCTTAATCCATATATTTTATTTCTGATCTAAACAATAATCCTATTCTGAAATTTTAGTGAGTTGTTTCTCAGATATTCTTGGTTATTTTGATGATCATTTGTTGCTTACTTATTTTTATGATTCCAATTTTAGTTTCCTAGAAGTTAACACAGTTATTCATGTTTTCTATGTAATAATTGTAAGTTCTAAATTAACAGTCCAAGTGTATTGTTTGATGTGGCCGCTACCTTTAAATCATGGTTACTTGATTCTTTGTGGTTTGGTGGCCTTTTTTGTGGGATACTATTGGTACCTACTTCTCTGGTAGGAATTCTATAGGTCTAAGTAGGGTTGGTTTCCTGTCAAAAGGCTTTGTATAAACTTTCTTTCCGGGTGCCGAAAGAGCTAGAAACATAGAGACCCTTTGATTCTGTTGAGCATCCCTTGTTTAGCAGAGTTCCAGAGGCTTAGATCCTGCCTTGCTGGTGGCCCAGATCTTGGTGTTTCAGAGCTGACACTGAAATTAGCACTCAGAGCAACCTTTCTTCGTATCTGTTCCTACAGATCCTGTTTAGCTAAGGCTTTTTCTGGAACTAGGGTATGGAAAGGAGATTCTGAGACACTGACTTTGCTTATAAATCTAGCTATAAAACAAATGTGGCAGCTGGCCCTTTGGATGATATTGTCTTCTGCATGTTGGAATTCCTGATCCATGCTCTGCCCAGGCATGAAGTGTCCATACCTACAATATGAGCAAACAGGCCTTTTTATGAGACTTCTTAGAAGATAAAGTTCATTTATCTGGAAAAACTCCGATTTTCAAAACAGTGGCTACTGATCACCCCTGTTGTTCTGTCTACCCTGCTTCTCCAGGGTAGCTCGACCTGCCTCTTTCTACATATCTGGTGAGTCATATCCCAGGAACCCAGTTAATTTTGAATTTCCAATAAACAAGGAGTACTTTTAAAATTACGTTTGTTTTAAATATTGCTCGTGACAAATGTATAATGAAACATTTTGGAATTTATGTACAACTGGGCACCCTCTGTTTAATCTGGTTATCCTAATAAAAATATAATACAAACCATAGCTTTTGAATACATAGTTACAATTGTTTTCAAAACTATCCTCTCTCCACAGGTCCCTATGGCACGGTACCCATGGTGTTACTCTTTCTTCTTAGAAGAGCAGGGAACAGAGACCTCCACATGTGAAATGAATGATTTTTCCATGTGACCCTGGGGCAGGGCCAGGGTCTGAAGCCATGTCTGTCTGACTCTCAGAGCTACACTACTCTGCTTGGGTAACTCCTCAGAGAGCTCCCTTGGTGTGTTCGATGGTGACAAATCTGGTTCTTTTCTCATTTGTTTAGGAGCAAAAAGTCCAAAACCTTCAGTCCCCGTGAAGTTCCTAGCAGGGGCTCCCAGGCCTGGCTGCCGTGGGTGCTGGCAAACCAGAACACTGAGTTCTCATTAAAACGTTCTTTTCCGGGAGGAGATAACAGGACAATAGGTATGTTACTTGCTTCCTGTAAAATGAGTGACAAAGAGTCACTTGAGATTAGAGTAATTCAGAACAAGTTAAGTCAATATCTGTGCTCCTTAGAGATCAATTTTTATTTTGAGGAGAAGTGAAGGAGGATAAAAGAGATCTACAATAAAATTAGTGTTCCTTCTCTAACCTCAACAAGGCTTGGGGACTTTGGGAGAGAAATCTCTGAGTTGTGTGCAGAGAGATGGAGGTGAAGGGGAAAAGGAGAGAATGTTATTTTCCAATTAGGGACACATGCTTAGGAGCAAAGGAAGTGTCTGTAATGAATTCTTTGGTGGTGCCTGAAGGAAATTTGATGGATAAATGGTGTTTTAAGATGCTTAACCTTCTTGAATAGAGGACAGTTAAAAACTAAACTGACCACTTGGGTGATAGCTGGTATTTTTCTCCCTCTCCAGCCATCATAACAAATTATACTTGCCTGTGTGGCTGGGTCAGTGGGGCGTCTCTCTCTTTCCTCTAGCAATGTGTTATAATGCAATAGATGATTTCATGCTGGTGCCTTTATGATATAAACAGTGGTTCCAAAATAGTGGTTATTGAACAGGCGTCAGGCTGCATTTGGATCAAGCAGGGAAGGCTCCTAGTGTGTGTTCTTGGACCCTACCCCTCAAATGCTAAGCCAGCGGGCCTCAGTTAGGGGCTGGGAAGTTCTGCTTCTCACTGTAGTCAGCCTGCCAGGTGGTCTCAATGAACTGCCAGATGTGAACCTCAGGGAGCGGCAGGATATCAAGATGCCCCTTTGCACAATTGGAAAGTTTATGTCAGGCAAGTTTGGGATGTGAATAGTCTTTGTTTTCTAAAAATGTACCTTGCTTTTTATGTGGCTTTATTCATGACAAGAAAACAAAAATTTTAAGGGATCAAATTGTGCTATAAAAACATTAAGACAAGTGATTTTTTAAAGAAGTTCCAACGGGAAACTTTTTTAAGGTGTAGAGAGATTTTAGTTTGTCATCTAAATACTTCCCCTGAAAGCAAATAAGACAGAGGTGAAAGATCTGGCTCCAGGAGTGCAGACAATGAGGTGCTGGCGTGGCCTTTCCTGAACTTTGACTGTACGGACTTAGATTCCTCATTAAGTTGTCTGGAGACTCAGGCTTCCAAGGAGAGGGCAGGACCATATTGATGGAGGAAACCAGGAGTGAGAGGAAAGGGTAAGGTGGACAGAGGGTCCCAGAGCAGCTTCTTGACCTTTTTATGGAATCCAGTTGTGTTTTTCTTTTTCTATTTTAGTTTTTACAAAGTAGTTCCTTATTGTGTTCTTGAATGAAATAGCTGCCTCCATCCTGCCTCTGATAACTTGTACTTGAGGGTTGTGGGGAACAGAGGCTGTACTTGGATCCTGGCTAAAGCTCTGCTCCTTTGCCTCCTCACACCCTTCATGCAGCTGCTTTGGAGAATCAGCTGAGCCTGGACCCCCGCCCCCAGGACCTCCTGCCATGTTCTGCAGACATGCACACCTACACACACTTGCATTTGTGGATTCTCCCAGGTAATCTGCTTTACTGCGTAATTCCAGAGAGACAGTTCCCACTTTCAACACACCTGGGAATGTGCCCGGAAGCACCAGAAAAATTCCTATGAAAGTATTAATAAATAAGAACTACATTGGAAGTACATATACCAGACTGGAAGTGGGTATGTGCTAGGTCCATGGAGGGGAATCTATGTTACAAATGCCGCGACAGGCTTTTTGTATCATCGAAAGCTCTAAAAGGTTTGCCATCACTGTGCTAGGTGAACCGCCAAGAATTTCAGGGCTATTTTCATACAAAATGGATTCTCCTGTCCGTAGTTACTGATTTAGTTCCCCAAGCAGACATGCATTCCTCTCTTTGTTCTCCCAGGAGTCCAGGGCACCTGTGGGGTTTGGAGGCCAGTGTGATGCCTGCCCAGCTTGGTCTGTCTCCTATAGCCTCTCCCTGGTGTGGCTTGTGCAAACTCCACCTGCCCTTGGCATGGCTGCCATCCATGTGGATTCTGTTGGTTACCAGAGGCCAACATGTGATGAACAAATTCCTCTCCAATGTCACTGGAGAGAAAGCAAATGTATTTTTTCTGGATGTCACCTCTTCTTTTTTGCTTTCCAGTTTTCTGGCTAGCTGGAGTCACTTACGGGGCCTGGGAGGTCTTCCTTATTTGATTATACCTGTCGATTATAGCCTTGTTACACACAAGTGAGTTCTGGAGTTTCTAGGAATTGATCAACAGCCCAGCTAGGAAAAATAACGAACTTGGATAAAAGGCATATCTTAAAACATGGTCCTGTCTGATTTCTAATGCTGTCATGGTTATTGAAAACTGATGTGCTCTCTGCCTGCCTCTGCTTGTCTCACAGGGCTGGTGTTAACTGGACTTGTAGTCAAGGTCAGTTTCAAAACAATGTGGTTGGGATATAAGAATCTGGGAATTAATCTCAGTATTTTCTATGAACTTATGATGCAGTTGGAATTGGATGATCAATATCTTTTTGAACTTCCCTGATACTATAGTCTTGAGTCCTCAATATCTGTTGTCATAAAATCCATCTTAATGCTCATAAACTGCCTAAGTACACTCCAGTAGTCCTTTTGCCCCAGAGTCAAGATTGCAGCTATGAAAGTCATGCTATAATTTTAGCTGAAGAGGAAATGGTCAACTGCGATGGTGGGACCCCACTCTGCTGCTGGCTCCACCATGGTGCAGAAGCCAACACGGCAGTTTCAAGGGTGTCATAGATTTCGATTCATTTTAAACATCCACAAAATAAATCAAATAGTATCCATGGCCTTGGAAAAAGGTCATCATTGAGGGGTATCAGTTGAGGGGGCTACCACCCATGCAACCCCTTTGGCAGTCTAGCTAATAGCTAAAAAGGTACCAGGGGCAGCCAAATGTTTAGGCAATTGCTCCCAGGGAAGGGAACAGGGAATTTGCAGTCACCTACCTGCCTGAAAATCCTGTATTCAACTTTGTGCTGCTACTACCTCCCTTATAGAAAAAAAAATAGATTTTCTCAAACCAGTTATTCAATCTGTGAAGAGTTATTTGTTCAAACCTGGTTTCTGGAGGAGGGTGGAAATTCCATGGATTATCCTTCTGCATTGGGATGATAAACAGGTGTCTAGCAAGTTCAGTGTCTACAAAAATAATTCAAATGAAGCATGCATTGGACTAGTGTATTCTCTGGCTGTAATTTATGTGACTTTGACTATTTGCCTTTCAGAGGGAGATGGTGAGAGGGACAGACAGAAAGAGAGACAGAGGCAGGGGGAGGGGGTCTACTCTTCCTGTGGGGTATCCGAGATGAATCTTATTCCTGATGCCATTGTCCTTTGCTTCTCACAAGCCATATTCCCAGATTAAGAGTTTTATATCTCATGTCAGACAATAAATGTCCTTTTGAGGGAGTGTAAACATTTATTTTCTCTCTGTTTTTGCAGATAGAGAGATGGGGCTTGGATTTCCCCACTCAGCAGTACAGGGCTAAGGGTTGACATCTGCATATCTAATTCCTCCCTCTTTTTGCTTGGTGACATTCCTTTTGGTTTCTTTTGGAATCTGATATTTTTATATTGTTGTCCAGCAGGAAGAGGGTGACTTTCAAAGCAGATAGTAGAATTATCCTGCTCCTTTTGCTACGCTCCGTATGCTTTCATATTTACCTTCAGACTGACTTACTAGCAATCGTAGTATCATTATTGGACATTTATTAGTTTCATTTCATTTAATTACAAAGAAACATAGTGGTCAGTTACCCTCATTATTACTCCATGTTACAGATGTGGAAACTGAGGCTCAGGGAAGTCACTGTGAGATACTCACTGTACTAGTTTATTAGGGCTATCATGACAAGGAAACGCTAACTGAGTGGGTGAAAAACAAGAATGTATTCTCTCACAGTCCCAAGAAGTTGAAAGTTTGAAACTAGAGTGTTGGCAGGATTATGGTCTTGCCAAAGGCTCTAGAGGAGACCCATCTTTCTCCTCACTGGTGGCAGTAGTTAGCATTTCTGTTGGTCTTGGCCTTGTGGCAGAAGTGCTGTTCTACCTCTGCTGCTCACTATGTCACCTTCCCTGGGTGTCTGTCTCTGTCTCTTCTAACAATGGTTCACATTGGATTAAGGTTCTATCCTGTTCCCGTGTGATGTCATCTGAAGCCAGCTCATTATACCTGCAGGCCCCCTATTTCCAAATAAGGTCCAGACCTGGTACCCTGGAAAGGATGATCTGGGGGGAATTTAGGAGAGTAGTGGACGACTCAAAGGAGGTGCTAGAAGATATTAGAAACGTAAGAGGGGAAAAGTAGGATTTGTATCATAGCAAGGTGGAATCTCTTCTGAGGACCAATGGGATATAAAGAAAGGAAAGGAAAGGAAAAGAAAGGAAAGGAAAGGAAAGGAAAGGAAAGGAAAGGAAAGGAAAGGAAAGGAAAGGAAAGGGAAGGGAAGGGAAGGGAAGGGAAGGGAAGGGAAGGGAAGGGAAGGAAAGGAAAGGAAAGGAAAGGAAAGGAAAGGAAAGGAAAGGAAAGGAAAGGAAAGGAAAGGAAAGGAAAGGAGAGGAAAGGAAAGAAACCACTTCACCATGCTAAGTCATGGAGTTTAGGTTTTCAACTGGCTATGTGTCTTGGTTTCTTGACAGGTGCCCTGGCAAACTGAGTTGTTGTTTATGTCTGTACAGTGATGTTCAGCAGGTGATGGCACTCATGTGTGGAGTGACCTGTTGTGAAACTGCCCAGTGGTGATCCGTGCATACAGTGTGGGCTGGGGCCTGAAGTTACCGTCTAGGGTACTGGGGTGTTCCAGAGTGCTTTGGGCTGCATTAGCACAGAGGGGCTTAATAAAGAACTTCTCCATTACCTCTTTCTTTCTTTCTTTCTTTCTTTCTTTCTTTCTTTCTTTCTTTCTTTCTTTCTTTCTTTCTTTGGAAAATTTATTGGAGGAAAGGAATGGGGAATAGAAATCACTCTTGAGGGACAGAAGGGGTCCTGAATGTGTTGCCAACAAGCCCACCCCTTGAAGCAAGTTTTATAGTGTGGAGTCATAAGGTGAGTACAACATGGGTCAAAATTACAATCAATCAATAAAATTACAAGTACAGTCACATAGGTAACACTGATCTAATGGTAGCAAGGGTACATTGAGTGACATCTTTAACCTGAGTTCCATTTACCTGTTTCTTAGGAGGTCACCAATTCCCTCCTGTCACTTCTCTTTGTATTTCCAGGTTCTGTCGTGTCTCTTTGAATCCCACACCTTTTTGACTCTCCAAACTGGGAGAGTTGGTGGATTTTTGTTCCCGTACTCCTGCTGTTTCTCAAGTGCACACCGTGTCAGGCACTGAGGAGGCACAGGTGATCCTTCTCACAGGAGATCCCTGCTGTCTCAGGGTTCTCCTTCCAGGAAGGATGACAAGATTATGTTCCAAGGCCCACAGACTGGGCCACCTGAGACAAAGCAGAAGCTGGGGACTAAGAAAGGTGTGGAACTGGTGGACGGATGGGCTTTTTTAGGATTCAAGATTTCTGAAGGACCAGAATCTGAAGTGACACAGGAGAGCTCACAGTAGCTGGGTCTATGGGGAAAGAATGTCCTGAGCAAGCACAGGTCTGAGCCCCTGGAACAGGGACGACACAGCAGGCTCAGAGCAGAGTATCCCAGACTCCATACTGTGAGGTTCTGAATGGACCTCAAGTGGCAACTCAGTATGAAAGTTTGGAAGCAGTTCTTTGTGTCCTCTTGACTTTTAGCTTCTAAAAAATTCAGCTAGGCCTCTGACATAGCACCAGGCATTAGCAGAGACATGGAAATGCATTTGTGAATTTATTGTGATCCTCTACTTTAGGCAACACTTTCCCTCATTTCCTGTTATCTAGGGCCATTTTCTTTTTATCAACTCTTGGTCAGTCTTATGTTGTGTAATCTACTCTGTTCCTTAGAGTTTCTCATATAGTATATTGTTTTATGAGCTACTTGAAACATACACAAAAGATATGTGAACCTGCCACCCTTCCCAAATAATAGTGACTTATCCGGTAGGTAAAGCTTTACTTTTCTCTCACTTTATGTTTTACTTAATAGTCATACTTTGCTTAACCACAGTGGTCCATTCTGAGAAAGCATGGAGAGACGATTTCATCATATGTGACCATCCTAACACAAAGTCAGTGTGACCTATTGCACACCTAGGTGACATGGTATGTGTACATGCATGTGTACATGCATGCACACAGGATACATCTGATATAACCTATTTATCCTAGAGCCATGATGAACAAAACAACAGAGAAATAATGCAGCATAGTTAGTGGTGGAGTGCTTGCTTACTACATGCAAGGTACTAGGTTTGAACTGAAAAAAGAAAGGAAGCCAGGGAAGGAGAAGAATAAGAGACATAGTGATCCAAGAAACGCAAGATGTGTGAGGCTACTGCCAGTATCATAACACAGCATGATATTTTCACAGTAAATCTTTTAAAGTAAATAGAATGAATACATGTAACAATACATGTATGGTGTAGCAAATACACACCAGTGATGGTCACTTGTGATGGTCAAGTGTTACGTACTATGCAGAGTTTCATGTGCCATTTTTTGGAGATGGTTTGTTTATGCCAGCTTCACGTGAACACACGAGCAAGGCATTGTGCTACAACAGCACAATGGCCATGATGCCACTGGTGACAGAAACTTCTAGGTTCCATTATGAGCTTATGGGATCATCATTATAAGTGTCATCTATAGTTGACCTAAATATTAACGTACCCTGTGACTGCAATTTTTAAAAAATTTAAAAATGGAATTTCAAAGGTGATTTTTCTATGAGTAAAATTACTGTTACTAATTTTATAAGAAAAATGTGATGATGGAGCTTAATTTTTGAAAAATGGGTGTGTTGACATAACAATGAACTGTTTGCTTAAAGTGTAATTCAACTTATGTACCCACAGGCGCATATGTGCACACACTAACCTGATCACTACCATCAAGTTAACCCCCATGGTAATCCTTTGCTCATCTCCTTATGCCCTATTTTCTTTTTGACACCACAGATTAGTTTACAACTTCTAGAATTTAACACAAAATGAATTACACAGTCTGTACTCTTTTTTTTGGTCTCACTTTTCTGTGTAGAATAATTACTTTGGGATTAATTCCTATTGTGATTTTTGTTGCTGAGTAATATTCCATTGTATGAATATATTACAGTTTATCTATCCATTCACCTCCTCAGAAGCGTTCACTTTGTATACAGTTCAGGGATATATTACAAATAAAGCTCTCTGCATAACCATTCAAGTCTGTGTATGGGGTATAGGCTTTAATTTTTCCTGGGTTGGGAAAGGAGACGAGGGTCCAATGATCCCCACAAAGCACTTTTATTTTACAGCTGCCCCAAATACCTTGCAAGTAGCCTGGCTGTATCAAGAACCCCATGGCCACTCAGGGGGATATTGGCTTAAGCTGCAGTAGGCCTCACTTGCAGACCTCTCCCAGATGACTGCTCTGCAACCTCTCTGGAAGATTCTGCCCCTCTGTAGCCCTCTTTATTCAGGTCTGCATGCAGCTCTGTCCCTACCCACGGCCAATCAGAAGGTCTGACATTATGCTTGCGAGAGCCCACCTGATTTTCTTTCTAAGCAACCTCCTGTTACCCTTAGCAGGATTAGCCCATGGATGGTTCCCCCTTATGCTCTTCCAGGTGGCATAATACTGCCTATTCATGATTTCTGCCTTAAATAGAGCACAGTAAGCAGCACACTGAAGGCTCATACAGAACAAAACAGCTAAATTAACAGTGACAATTTTCAGAATACCACTGTTGACGAAAAACAGGGAGTAGAAAAAAATGTATCGTTGTCCTTCATCTTATCTTAATAAGGATTTCTCCCTGCCATGAGATTGGCAAAAGATGCATAGGAACAACCTATAGGTTAGAGATATTTTTAAAAAGCTATTACTATCTGTTCCCAAAATAAATGACACAAAACCTACATGAACATAAGCCCAGACAGGCATTATTAATGGTGTTTATTTTTCATTAGGAAGCTAGAACAATTCCCTAATTGCTAGCAGATTCCAGGAACTGCCTTATTTGTAAACAGTGGTTCACAAAAAAAGTCATTAACAGAATAAACAGCCAGTGCAGAGCCAGCAATTGCAACTATAAAATGTATTTAACAGTTTAAAGACTTGCTGTGATATTTTGCAATGGCTTACATCTCCCACAGTTGAACTGGCGGGCCTGACCAAGGAGACTTCCCCAGCAGACCCCAGCAGACCACATCTGTCTAGCTGGTTTTATCATTTCTTTTTAAGATGTTAACTTTCTGATTATAAATCTAACTCATTTTCATTATACCAAGCTTAACAAATGCAGAAAAGAAGAGCAAAGAAATAATATAATAATCCTTTTATAATCCTTTCATACATTACAATTAACATTTTCATTTCCTTCCTCCTAAGCAAACAGTTTGTAGGTGAGCTCAAATTCTGTGAATATGGACTCTGTCCTGAGCAAATCACTGCATAAAAACTTTACCAGTTTGGCAGCCGTGGCTCAGGCAAGTGGCGGGCACCCCAGGGAAAGAACCAGCCATCATCTCCTGAGATCCATGCCATGTTGGAACTTAAGGCACTGGGAAACCAAGCAACCCACTCGACTCCCTGGTAAACAGCCATGAGCCTACTGGTGCGCAGGCTGGGAATCAAATATCCCATCTCCCCTTCCCCCATTAGCAAATGGGAGCCAGAGGTCTGAGCATTTCTTGGTAGGTTGACTATATGAAATATAGCAAATAGGGGGGATTTCCTTCTACCATCTCTTTGAAGGCAAATATTGTTATCACTGTTTTGCTTTGTTCTAATTAATTGTATCACTCTATTCAATACTCTGTTGTGATAAGTTCTATAATGTTCTGTATTTGGTTTGATTTTGCTATACCTGATTGAAAGAACAACTATTGTGAAGATAATGAGATACA
Organism: Hydrochoerus hydrochaeris; assembly: GCA_004027455.1. Classification (NCBI taxonomy): domain Eukaryota; kingdom Metazoa; phylum Chordata; class Mammalia; order Rodentia; family Hydrochaeridae; genus Hydrochoerus; species Hydrochoerus hydrochaeris. Next base: position 57,048 of record PVLA01002646.1, read on the forward strand.
CTATGGTACCTATTACTGTTATCCTGGTAACCTATTGTGATATTCTGTAGCAATTTCACTGCACTGACTCAGTTGGCTTTGTTCTGTCTTGTTCTGTTGTATTTTACTACCTTCAAAATAATAATAAATGTAAAAAAATCTTCACCAGTGTGCGCTGCACTGTTAATGAATTAAATATTTCCCAGCACACATCCTGCCCACGAGGTGCTTACTGTTACCCTTGTTATAAGTATTTAGATAGGTGTTTGTTTGGGATCTAAAATGTTCCCTGAAGTCTTACACAGGGCCTACTGGAAAAGGCAGATCATTGGAAAGGTGCTTTGCGAGGGCGAATTGCTGTTCCCCATTCCTCCCGCTCTCTCTTCTTGGTTGCCATGATGTGAGTGACCCCTGTGCCAGCCCCATCCACCATGCCATGTCTGCATTTAAAACTGCTGACCGTCAAGTGAAACTTCTGAGACTGTGAGCCAAAAGAAACCTCTTCTCCTTTAAATTGTGGGTGTTGGGGATTTTGTCTCAGTAACGAGAAAGTGACTAAGACAACTCTGGTTGTTCTCTAATATAAATAGCGCTGTAAACCTGTGCAAAAACACTTCAACTATATTTGGAATCATTTCCTTGGGATGCATCCAGAAGTGAATTTCTAGATCAAAAAGTATGAATGTTTTTGAGGCTATTGAAATAAATTCCGTTATGTGTTTAATGTATGACCTTCCTCTAAGAGTAATCAAGAGACCCAACCCAAAATCAGTCTTCATGGTTAGGAGATTTGGGTGAGACAGGACTTTGCTGGCACCTTTGGTGGTGGAGGTTGATGAGAAAAAAAAATCAGGAAGATGTAGGTATGGAGGGAGAGGGTGGTGAATACAATGAGGATTGGCCAGGTTTGAGCGGGGTGCTGCTAGTCCCCCAAAAGATAATGATGATGGCCAGATACCATGTGATTCTTTCTTCAGCTAGGAGGCCCTCAACAGGAATCATCCATTTCCGGTGTGTCTGTCTTCTTTCGTTGCCTTCTGAGTGCCCTCATGGATTGCAACTCCTTTGAGATTTAGAGGAGCTGTCTCAGTTATTTAAAGCCTCTCTGCTTTGAAAGATGAGGCAAGCATATAGCAGCTGCTTATAAAGAGACTTGCAGCCCCTTAAGTGCAGAATCCATGCTTGTAGTGATCATTGTCTCTAGTATTTAGCACAGTTCCTGCCATGTAGTAAGCCTTTAGTGAAAACGGCTTTATGAGACAGAATACATTTAGGCAGTTACTATTCAGTAACCAGTCAGATATACTTAGATAAGTACTTGTGGAAGGCTAAGAAAACCTACTAAATTTGGTTGAATCCTACTGTGTTCTTCCTTTCCCACTCCTCAGTACCCTTCTCTGCTACCCCTGCCAGGGTGAAGTACGAGAGAGCCTCAAGGTCAGGGAATAATATGATGCTCGTGGTTCTTCACATAAGCCTGAACCTGAAACCATGGGGACAGGGACATCTGACCTTTAACCGCTTCACTAATGAAGAAACAAACCTGCTGAGTGTCTTTCTTAGCATGGATGATGAGATTGTCCAGGACTCGGAGAAATAATCTCATCTCGACCCTGGTCTTCTGATAACTTGTGTTAATCAGTTCAGAACCCTAGAATTTATTCCAAATTCCTGCAATAATTTCCTCCTCTCGCTTTGCGAAACTCCTGATTTGCTAAGTCAGTGGATGGGACGAGCCAGGTTGCCAGCAGGCTGATGTTTCAGTTGTCATTGCTGTCACTGCCATCGCATCCCCTGGAACCATGGGAGCCTGGTACTCGCCATGGCAACAGGGCAACATACAGCCTCTCTATTTGGGCTATCCTTTGTGAGGCTCCTAACAGTGAATAATTCTCCATGTCACCATTTTCTTGACCTATAAATGAAATTTCAGAATTATTTTTCTCTGAGGTTTGCTTCTTTAGCATTTGAAACTCAAATTTGTGAACAGTGGTATGAGTTCTAAACTGTAGGAAATGGAAGTCAGCTTGGGCACTGATTGAGTTGTTTGAAACAGTGTGTAGAAAAAAAGATGAATTAAAACCATATCAGATTGTTTTTATGTGGAGAAATCAATTCTCTTTGGAAGTGTAATTAGGCTTCTAATCTACTTGTGTGAGTTAGGGTAGTCTGGATAACTCACACTACTTGTGTGAGTTAGGGTAGTCTACTTGTGTGAGTTAGGGTAGTCTGGATAACTCACACTACTTGTGTGAGTTAGGGTAGTCACCTCAGTAACAAATAGCACCCAAGTCTTAGTGGTTTTAATGTGATACAAGTTCATTTCTCTGTCAGACTCTTGGTCCACCATGGATCATTGAAGGACTGTGTTCCATGCGATTTCTCAGGCTCTCAGGTTACTAAGAGGTCATCACCAGAAATATTATAGTTGCCAGGACAGATGGACAGAGGGTGGCTTATCAGCTCTTCTAGACTTTAACTCAGGAGTGACAACATTGTCCAGAAATAACTGCAAAGATGGCTGGAAAAAGGGAAGGCAAATAAAATCTTTTTTTTTTTTTGCCAAGATCTATACTAGCAGTTTATTTGTTGGCTTGTTTTTTAATTAGAGGATTAAGATTTAGTTTTCCCCATTTGTGTACCCATTATATCTGATCTAGTAGAATATCTCTATGTACAGTCTGACATCATAAGTGTGAAAATTTTGCTTTAGTTCTCTTTGTACCTCCAGGGCCTTGTAGGCCATTGGCCACGTAATAGTTGTATAATTGGTGGTTACTGAATAACACATAAGTGAAATTTATTTTTACATAGCCTCAAATTATGCCAAGAGGAAGCCAAGGAGTTGCAACTATAGTTTCACAGTCTAGTTTATGTGATGCCAACTTGACCACTAAGACTCCGGGGCTGGGCCACCAGGTCAGGTGCATGGTCAGTGGTTTCTGCTTGGCTGGGCTTTCTTGAAAGAAGCAGCCCTATCCTCCAAGGGTGCAAACCTGTGCTTTCATGGGAAAATATTAGCAGGACCCAGAATTTTGTTCTTGTTCTTATGCCCTCTCCCCTTTCACTATTCACTTTAGTTTCTACCTTGAAGTTGACTTTCCTGTTGTTCATACCCAGGAACTTGATGCCATTTTCAGCCTCCTTTGAGACCTAATGTTCAATTATTGAAGCAGCAAAATACAGTGGAAAGGACTTAGAGGTCACATAAGGGAATGCTGGATTTCACTCCATGTAAGGGACAGGGATAGGAGAAGCCACCTTTCGGACTGCTTTCCTAAGGAGGCCAACATTTCCTGGCATTCCCAGGACTCAGCACACCGCACGTGCTTCCTGTTCAGAGGATGATAATAACATTACACTTGCTTCATAGCCTCCTCCAGCTGCTTCCTTTGCCCCACACACTGTAACTTCCCCTTTTAAATAAAAGTGGAGCTACTACTCAACATTCCCTGAAAAAAGAAGAGCGAGTTTGCCCTAGGTGCTCTCTGGAATACCAGCATGGGGGTAGGTCAGGGATTTACCACATCAGACTGAGGCAGCCAACTTGCTTCCCTCTGAGATGAGGGAGGAAACTGAGCCAGGTTTACCAGGCATGTGGGTGTATGGATGCATCAGCGGTGTCACACATCTGGTGTGGACTGCTGGCTGGGCATGGTTTCAAACGTGATTGTCTACAAACTGAACGTTATGATTAGGTGACTGGCACCTTGGTTAGGGAGGTAGCTCATCTAGTATGTGTAGGTGGGTACAGAAGGCACCCAAAGGCATGTATTGCCCAGTGTGAGTCACAGGATGAGGAGCCTGTGTATCTCAAAGAGGCCTACGTCTGCTGCTGTGACCAGGCTGCTCTGAGACACTAGTTTCCCTTGGACAAGGAAGGATCAGTGTCACCTGCTGCCTATCCCATCACGAAATCTTTACCCACTGTATAAAGTGTCACTGGCTGCGGGACGCAGAACTGGCCCCAGAAGGACTTGACCATGAGAAGGAACAGGAGAAGAAAAAGCAGAACTGGAAAGCATTTGCTAGCCACTGGATGGTATGAACCGTCTTACTTCCCTGATTTGGTATATACTATATGTTACAAGGTAGAGTCTCCATCTTCCAGTTGGGGAAACTGAGGCCTTGAGAGATTGAGTAACTGCTATAGTTTAAGGGCATCACAAAACTTAATCTCCAACAGTATGGAGAGGCGGAACCTCTAAAAGGTGCGTTCATAATGTTACATGGGGGTGAGTTTGTCATCAAGGGAGTGATTCATTATAAAAGTGAGTTCAACCCTATCTTTCAAGCATTTCCTTCCACCTGTCTTCCTGGAATGATGAAGTGAACGGATGGCAGCTCCTTGATCTCTGCACTTTTCTGCTTCCAGAACTCTAAGAAATAAATCTTTGCTCTTTATAAATTTTCCGGTCTGTGGTTTTCTGTTATAGCAATACAGAACAAATTGACAGATGTTGTAATTACCACCTCAGTAGCAAGCCTTATTAGATGGCATAGATCTGGCCCAGACATGTTTGAACTATAACTACTGGATCACATCTGGCCTGCTGTGAGCTAACGGGAGTATTTTATATTGAGAAGTGGTTATGCAAGCACTTGATTTTACCTGTTGGCCATTAAGACTTCCACCATCTGGCCCTGTAAAGAAAAGCCATGCAGAGATAGAAGCCACGAGTGGGCGAGGAGACAGAAATACACAGGAGTGGAAGGGTAGTAGGAGCAGAGCTGCTGAATTGCCCAAATGGTAAAGCCTTGGTGTCAGAATGGCTAGGTGTTGGCTCCCAGGTCAAGTGTAGAGATGTCCCGAGTGACCGTCTATTCCAAAATTGTGCATAGCTGCCTGAAACCAGAGGATCCCTATTCCTGTCATCTATCCTTCTCCACATTGCCTAAGGTCACCTGACAGTGTCCTGTCTCTGACACCTAAAGAACAAAGCCAGCATAAAATCAAGTTGTAGGGAATTCTGCACCATTGTTGGGAAAGCCAGATGCTTTAGTGACTGTGGAAAAAAGTAGGACAATGTTTCAAAAAATTAAAACTAAAATTACTGTGTGATTCAGCAATTCACTTTTGGATATTTACCCAAATGAACTAGAATCAGGGTCTTGAGGAGAGCTTAGCACCCAGGGTTCACTGCAGCCAAGATGTGGAGACAATCGAGATATCCACAAAAGATACAGAAGATGCAGACCGTGAGGCATAGTCATCCAGTGGAATATCGCTCCGCCTTAAGACAAAGGAAACTTGCAGTGTGTGACAACATGGTTGACCCCTGACAATACTATGCTAAGCCAAGTAAACAAACCTGGGAAGGACAAATGCTGTATGAGTCCACTTGTACATGTCAGTCAGTCTCATAGGTTCAGACAGTGGGATGGTGGTAACCAGGATCTAGAGGTTGGAGGAACTGGGAAATTGCCAATCAGGAGGCAGAAAGTTTCAGTTATACCAAGTGTATCAGTACACAATAAACAAGCTATGCAACATTGTACCAATAGTTAAGTGTGTTTAACCCTATACTTACATTTTTATTAAGAGCCTAGACCTCATGTTACATTGTTTACTACAGTACAATTAAAACATTTTTTACAGTACTAAAGCAACAAAGAGAATCCAGAGTCCCAGGGCAAAGATATCAGCGGGGGAGGGCCTGGTGGGTAGGAGAGCCACCTGAGCCCCGAGCAACCCTGCCAAGCTCAGTGGCTGTCGCCCACTTTGGTGGCGCTTTAATTTTTTAATTTGGAGATTTGTGGCCTTTGAGTGATTATCAGGAGGACCTGAACGTAAACCTTTGTTTATTTTCCCACTCAATGAACCACACTGGGTGATGCTTTAAACAAATTTTTGAGATAAAATCCACATGGCATAAAACAAAGCACTTGGCTTTGAACAGTTCAGTGGCATCTTAGTCCCTTCATCGTGTTCTGTAGCCACCACCTCTATCTAGTCCCAAAAGACGGTCATCATCTCAGAAATGCAACCTTATACCCAGCCAGTCTTGGTCCCTCGCCCCCAGCACTTATCTGGCTTCTGTCTCTACGGATTTAATTATCTTAAGTATTTTGTATAAATGGAATCATACGATACGCAACTTTCTGTGTGTGACAGAGTTTTCATGGTTCGTACGTGGTGTGGCATGGCACACTACTGCACTGTTTTTTACTGGCCAAATAATGTTCCGTCATGCAAATTTACCACATTTTCTTTATCTATTTATCAGTTTATCTATATTTAGATTACTCTCATCTTTTTTTTTTCCAGTACTGGGGATTGATCCCAGGGATGCTTTATCACTGAACTACATTCTGAGCCCTTTAACTTTTCATTTTTCAGACAAGGTCTCGCTAAGTTAAGTCGTTCCAGGCAGGCCTTGAATTTTTGATCTTTTGGTTGTGTCTAACTCCTGCCTCTTGTGAACAGTGGTGCCGTGAACATCTTTTGGATGTTTTTCTGGAGTTACTAAAATCACTGAGACAAGCCCAGCGACAAGTGCAAGGAATACACCAGGGTATCCTGGCAGCTCCTCCTGCAGAATTCACATAGAAAGAGCCCTGTGCTTCTGCTGCGGCAGGTTTCAATGGTAACGTACAGGAACTTCCACAGGCCTCTCTCAAACCCACTTCTTAAAAGCCCAACCTGAGGTTGCTTAAGAAATTACTCAGTAATTGAAGCAATAACTTTCAAGACCAAAATATATATTTTCCTCCTCCATAGAGCACAGTGCCCATAACTCCTGTGATGCTTTTAGCTGTTCTTGGGAATAAGCTGACATCCCCTCTCAGAAAAGAAAGAAAGGCATCATCCAGTGGGAACCATAAACAGGAAAGAAAGGCATACTTTTTAAAAAATTCTCAAAATATTTAACCCCAGAAAAGTGCAAATAAAACTATCCTTGGCCTCCAGAGTCAGAGGCCCTGCTCTGGTGCAGTTGGCTCCACCCCGCAGTCCTGAACACATTTGAACCAGGCCTTCCATTGGCATTCTCAGCATATCCTCATTTGCATTCCAGTGCATGAACATTGCTTCCAAAAATGTCAGCTCTCTGAATTCTTCCCCCTTTTAAATAGATCCAAATGCTTTCCCCCGATTGAGGTAAAAAGAGTGTAAATATTTTAGCATTTCATAAAACTGGAAACATTAGATGCTACTTTCATAGTCATTTGAATAACAGCAAGAATTTCCTCCACATTCTAATCAATTAACTTTCCGGGGTAATTTTTCAAGGGTGCAGATTGGGCCAACTCCAGCGGACCACACCTGCTGTCATTTTTACCACGGTGGGTGAGGGGAAATTCATCTAGAAGGGAGAAGAAGACTTCAAATGTCCTGGACACAATAAAGTAAGTGTGTTTGTACAAGGGACAAAGTGGTACCCCAAGGGAGCTGGTGGTTTTTACATCTTGTTTGGGAGAAGTCAAGGAATAGAGCTTTTCCCAAACAAGAGCATTAGAGATGAGGAGAAATAATAGGTTATTGTCTTTCCCTAGCAGCAGAAAAAGCATTCACAAATAAGAATTTCCATGGCCCCAGCAGGTTGGCTAAGCAGGTACATTGTAATTTCAGTTAGCATTAAAAAAGAAAGAAAGAAAGAAAGAAAGAAAGAAAGAAAGAAAGAAAGAAAGAAAGAAAGAAAGAAAAGAAATGAAACTTTGCCGGGGCTCCCCCTACTAAAGGCCATCTGGAAGAACTTGAAAATCTTAACGATGCCCTGAAAGGTTGCAGAGGAGAAAAAGTACCTGCATCAGCAAGTGTAGAGAGGACGGGCCTTTGCTGGGGAGGGACACCGGAGGGTCCTCATCTGTCTCTTTCACAAAGCATGACATGTGTCTAGCCCCCTAGGGAGACACCCAAACAATGAGTTTGCCACCAGATTTCAAAAGATGACCTGTGAGTCGGTAGACTTTTAGATTTTATTTTAGTCTCTTGCAAATGAGAGGAGTTAAGGCCATTGTCTGTTGTTTCTTGTT
>PVLA01002646.1:70000-255551 GCA_004027455.1 Hydrochoerus hydrochaeris
GCACTAAACACTAAAAGCATTCAGTTGTATTTTACTTCAATAGCTATCATTGCAGCCTGTGTTTCTCCAGATCAGCTGGTCACTTACGGTGGAAGGGGTGGGGATGGGGGAGGTGGTTGGCTCTTCTTGTCTCCCAGCGCATGTGCCAGAAGGGACTGGCGTCTTGTATTTCCCCAGCAGCCTGCACATGGTGCCAACTTGCAGGGAGGGCTTGATTCTCTTTTCACATTCTTGATTGTTTTTGCAAGCTTAAATATCCCATAGTTTCTCTTCTATGAGAAATCCAAATTATAAACAGAGAAAATGAAAAATAAAGAGAAAGAAGGGAGATAGATCATTCTCAAATGGGAAGAGATAAAGGGAGGGGGAGAGAAAGAGGAGAAAAAAAGAGTTTAAAATGTGCTGTGTAAATGCACCGTGATGAAGGTCATCAATAGGTACTATGGATATGTACTAATAAAAATAAAAGAATTAAAATTTTTTCTACTGTTTCTTCTCATTGATTAGAGAATATGACTATTGGAAAAATACAGCTCGCTTTGGTTTGTTTTAAATTGAAAGTTTCAAAGTATCTTTCTACTTGGGAGCTGTTTTCATCCCCGTGGAGCTGTTCGGCAGAGGGGAGTTGTGTTGGAGGACAGACTGAAGTCTCATCTCCAAGAAGCTTTCATTCTCGCTTTCTTTTTAACAGTACCAAATTCATCACATTTTAAAAAAAGTCTTTACAATGGTGAAACTTATACACAACAAGGGAAAAGAAATTCTCACGGAATAAATGGGTAGAAAAATAGAAACAGTTGTCCCTTGGTGACAGTGGGGGATTTCCGTCCTACCTTTATATAAAATGGTCTAGTATTTGCATGTAACCTATGTACATCTTCCCATATACCTAAAATTATCTTTAGATACTTGCAATACCTAATTCAGTGCAGATACTATATGAGCAGCTGTGTCATACTGTATTGTTTAGGGAATAACAACAAGAACAAAAGTTTGTACATATTTGATGAGGACACGGGATTTTTCAGAATATTTCCTATCTAAGGTTAATTGGTTATGGTTGAAGAATCTGAAAACAGAGTTCACTGTACTTAAACATTAGAAGGTAATAAAATAACAACAAATGTTAGACTGCGCTACTTTTGAAGCTTGTTTTCTTTCCTGTTTTTTGGTGGTATTGAGGGTTGAACCCAAGGCCTTTGCACTGAGGTGCATCTCTAATGTTGTAAAAATTTTTGTTTTGAAACAGGATCTTGCTAAGTTGCTAAGTTGCCCAGGTTGGGTCCAGATTTGTGATCCCTCTACCTTGCCTCTGAGTAGCTGGCTTTTTTAAAAAAAATTATAAATCAGTTTGTATATATCTAAAAGACTTATTTTAGCAATTTGTATTGCATGGCTTTATCCATTTGTTTTACTTAAGAATAATAATAGTCTTGTATTTTATTAAAAGAAAGGATTGAGATCTTTTCACAAGATAAGACTTTGCTGGGTTGTTTGACTAACAGGCTACAAACATGGACATTTTGAGCTCAGGACATGTTCACAGCCCTAAGATTCTAAACAAAATGAAATAAGACCCTCAGGCCATCAGTTGTCCTTCCTTAAAGAGAACGTAACAGCAGTACGTGGCAAACAAAAGGTAAAAAATCAGCCAGAAAGACATTAGAGGGAAACAGTATGGTGTGGGTGGAAATCAGGAGTAAAGACAAGGGGAGGAGAAGCCCTGGGGTGCCCGCGGAGTCTTACAGGGTTGGAGAGACAGAGCTAAGTATGCTAGGGAGCATTATTTTGGGCAAGGATGTGGAACCCCTTGGGTGTTGAATGAGACCTTCAAATAAGGATCAGCTCCTTTGAATGTGACAATTGGGTCCCTAAAATCCGATTGGGTTACATGTACACTTTTTATGTAAGGTAGCTGGGAAAATTGCACACAATAGTCATTGACCACTCACTGCTTGCCACAGTGTGTTTGGTGCTGCAGGGCACAAAGGTGCTCATCCGACAGTGTTGCCCCAGGAGTTCTGAGTTTTGTATAGCGGATGCTGCAAAAGTATGTGTTAGAAGTGAATGAATCACCCAATGTGGTAGCACAGGCCTGCGATCCAAGCAGTTTCTGGGCCGAGGCAGAAGACAGTGATTTGAAAGCCAGTTTGGGCAGTTTAAGGAGACCCTATCTCAAAGTAAAATTTTAAAATGACTGAGAATGTAGCTCAGTGGTAGAACACTTGCTTAGTACAAGCTCAATCTTCAGTACCAACATACTTTTACCTATTTGTTCTTTTTGGTTCTGATAAGGAAATAATTATAATTACAATGACCAATGTTAGCCAAGCTTTTGCTTTCATACAGGCAAGGGTTTTACGTGTGCTTGTATACTGTAAGTCGAGCAGACAGCACTGGGTAGGTTCAGAGGAAAAAAATGATCTTTCCTTTGAGAAGGTAAGGGTGACAGTTAGAAAAACCAAGAGCCATTAGTTAGTGATAAACATTTGCATGATATATGACATGGTTGGTCCACAAACATGTTGACAGAGGAAGCTAAGAGGCATGCAGAAGTTTTTCTAGAACAGGTGTCTCCAGTGTGGCCTATGGATGCTGGGAAGGTTCAGAGGAAAGCAGAGGTCAATTGTCACATATTCACTAAGGACAAAGGTGGGGCTGGAGTGGTCAGAGAAGGATGCATAGAATAGAAGGGAAGCAAGGAGGTGGGTGATATCCACAGTGTGGTGACCAGTGGAATGGAAAGGAGGGAGGCTGGACTGTACATGGGGCCAGGAGGCTGGATGGATGAGACTCACACAGAGTCAGTGTGGGGAAGAATGAGAAACAGCAGAGAGAGAAATCTTTCTGTCAGGGTGTGGGGCTGGAGCCCCGTCGAAGGGCTCTTTTCATTGCTAAATCCCAGGGAGCCTCACCTTCCTACCACATCGGGAGGGCCTTGGAGGATGTATTTTAAGAAAATATTAGTTGTGGCCATGCCCAAAATGGACCAAGGGAATGAGGCTGGTCAGCGGTTTTCAGGTGACCATATGTGAGGCCAACATACATCCAGGTACCAGTAACCAGGAGGCAGAGTTGGCTGTCAAATGCTCCCTACCCTCCTGAAGGGGACCTCATTCTGATCAATAGCAACATTTCAGTTATGAGATTAGGCAGGGCCTCAGAAAACAACAAGTCTCAAATTCAATCTCCAGCTCTAGGGCTTCAGCTGGTGGCCAGTGACGGAAAAATGAGAAGAAATATGTATTTCCCTTGCTTTGGCATTGATTGTTTCTGAGAATCATGAGCTTAGATTTCCCTTTTCCCTGGAGGAGGCAGGATGGGGAGTGCAGAGCTGGGGATTCGGGGCTCACAACTCTGTGTGTTGGTGCTGATATTTGGGTCAGGTCACATCAGCTAGCAGACTTGGGTAAAAACTGGTTTAGAAGCAAGGATGAACAAGCACGTGGGTGTACGTAGCTGTCATGGTTTTGACTGAGGGCTCTCTTTTCTCTGGACCAGGTATCTGATGAGGGCCCCATTTCCTTTATAAGAGACAAGTAAGGCAGGACCAGTGTGCAATGGCCAGTTTGGCATCTTAGCTTTGTGACTTCTTGCTGCTAGGTTGGATGACAATGGAGATTTCTTCCTTGGAGTAGGTGGGAGGGACCTGCAGGGGTCACATGGGATGAGTGGGGTGTAGAGAAGCACTACCTCGCATTGCTCCAAGTATGTGGAGGGAGACACATCCAGGATGATAATTCTTAGGGTCCTGTGGTCACACTCTCATACAGGTTAGACTCATTGGTCAGGGAGGCCTAACTGGAGCCTGTGTCCAGGCCACGGTAAAGGATACCTTGTCACGGGAGAAAAAGGTCTCCAAATTGTGGGTGATCCCAACAATGTTGCAAGCCCTGGCCCGGCCCACCCCATGCAAATAGCCCAAGTCATGTGCTTTGCACGGGAAGAGCCTGCTTTGGACCAGAACCATCCCCAGTTTGGGAGCAATGGGAAGTAGGGTGCCTTTTCTGTGTGCAGAGTTCTCCTTAACTAACCCTCAGCCTCACATGAAGCCACTGGGAGAGGAGTGTCAAGCGTCAAGCTAGCCAATCATTTGCACCACTGCCTTTAATACAAGCTATATTTAGTTTATTCATAAAGACCTGTCTCAAGCGAGAGAATTCTTTCCATGATCGAGACAATTGTGTGCAAGCTCTCCTCTGAAATGTGTCATTTGTCTCTTTCTCAAGTGATCAGTGGAACAAGAGTACTTTCGTGTGTTCCAGGTTGGGCAGAGGGTTCTTCCCTGACCCTCTCCAAAAAGTCTAACCTTGTCGGGGGTGTGAGCACTCCCTGGTCAGTCCCTGATGCCCACATGGACAGCACTGGATGCTGCAGCTCCCCCTACAGGAGGCCTCCCTGTGATCACAGGTGGCAGAAGTGGAGGAGCCTCAGGGTTGGTTTTTGCAAGCTCCCCATTTTACAGATGAGGGAATTTGGGCTTACAGTGGTAGGGCTGGGTTTGAACTCAAGTCTCATTCAAGAGCTTTTCCTGCTGCCTGCCTGACCCACAGGCTCAGCCTGGGGATTCAGATGCTGCAAATTTCTGGGTGGCATGGAGGTTCATAGCCAGTGCCCCACGTGCAATGCCTTAGTTGTCAAGGGAACACTGCAGAGAACACTTGTGCTCCTTATTTTCAGATTGATAATGGAGGCTCTGTGGAAATAAAATCAATTATTTGAGCCCTCATAGCCAAGAAGGGGCATGCGCCTATGGACCTAAGTTTTCCCTTGTCATGGACAGAATGTCTCCTGAATTCATCTGCCGAAGCCTAACCCCCCAAGTGATGGTGTTTGGAGAACAGGCCTTTGGGAGGTGATTGGTTCTGAGGTCCCTTGTGAACAGGATTAATGCCCTTACGGAAAACAGCATGATTGCATCCCCCACCTCTGCCACAGTCTGAAGACACAGGGAGAAGACAGTCATCGTGATTTAGGAAGCAGGCTCTTGCCAGACACCAAAGCTGGTGGCACCTTGACCTCAGGTGTATTTGTTGCCTGAATCACCCAATCCATGGTATATTTGATATCACAGGCCCTAGAACCCGAGACACTTGGTTTCAGGTGCTTTCCCATTATCTTGCCTTCCCTCTGGGGGCTGCTCCTGACCATTCCCTGTTAGTCACACTAACAGAATTCACTGGAAGCTGACTGCTCTCAGAGCACTGCCTGCACAAGTCAGGGCCAAGGAAGATGGAGAAGTTGTGGAGACCTTCATCTGATTGGCTCTGCCTTTGCCTGGTGACCCCTGTGACTAGGCTTCCCGAATGGTGGCCTCCTCCCGGAGTGGGGCAGAGGCCTCTGGCCAAGTGAGGGTCCCTTGGTTTGCCTTGCATGTTCACATCTCCTACTGCTGTGTGCCTCCTTCTCACATCCCTGGGGGGTGAGGACAGGAGCCTCTCCTCACTCTCTCTGTCAGTCCTGTTTCATCTAATCCCCTAAGGCTCGGTCTACTCAGTTTGGCTGAAGGCTTGCCAGAGGTACAAGAGGACTTCTTCTGTCAAAAGCCTAGTTTTCATGCACATTTTTCTGTTGCAAAGTTCTATTTTGCATGCCAGAATCAAAATATAATCTGCTTCCTAGAACAAATTCTCATCTTTCCTCAAGCAAATTGCTCAGAGGCCAACTAGAGAGAAAGCCAGACACTCAAAAGCACAGAAACTCATCTTAATATTACTATTTACCAAAATAGTTTCCCTGTTTCTTATTTATTTACTTACTTATGCACTTATTACCTTAAATGACTCTTGTTTACTATTTAAGGAAAATACAAATACAGTGCTGATAATTTTAAAGAAGATAATAAAAACTATTGCTACTCTACCAGCTAGAACATTCCTAGGAGCATTGGCATATTGCTCTCCAGGCTTTCCCTAATCTCCTTCGATACAATGTGCTTCTCTAGAATGCAATCATACTTTCCATAGTAATTTATAGCTGGCCTTTTCCACAAAACACTTGGGAGGGAGCTTCTAGAACATCTTGTCACTGAGATATTTCTCCACGATTGCTAAAGCTTGAAGAAGGCTCCATTAAAAAAAAATCTATCCTCATTTACTCAATCCTTTATTATTGGACATTTCACATCTTTGAACATTGTTAAGCTACATCAACATTTGGCCACTTGGAAGACTACAGTTTTTGACTCTCTATCTTCGTAAGGAGTGTCTCTGTTATAAAGGACCAGGGCAATAACATTCGGATTTTGGATTTTTTAAGCAGTATGTAATGTTGAGTAGAAAAAGCATCTATAAAATACAGGCTCACTTTTGCTTTCATTCAGATGATTTTTTTCCTAGATATTTGCTGTCTTGATAAAAGGACCATACGAGCACCATCTGTTATCCTGTGGAAAACCCGCTCCCCATTTCTCTGACTTCTTGGCTTTTTCATCAATTTCTTAGATAGTTGACTGATTTCCATCCACTCTTTTGCTTCATGAAGTTTTGGAAATTTTGGGTGCATGCTTTAATTTGGGTGCCACAGTGTGTTATGCTGTTTATGATTTTTTTTTTCTGCTGATAAAACTTCAAAATAAAGTCTTTTCCTCACTTTTTTGTTTTGAGAATCTTTAAATAGAAAAGCTAAACAGTGGCATCACAAGTATATAAAAGCCCTTTAGGCAGAACTTTGTTTCAGTTAGCCATTGCTGTATAACAAATTTCCCCAAATGTAAAGGACTTAAAACAAATCTATTCATCTTTTCCCCACAATTCTGAGGTCAGCCTGGAGATAGTTCTGTTTTGCATCATGTGGGCTGGGACACTGGATGGATGGAGTGTCCCAAGCAGTCTATTTTCATAGCTAGATATTCAGAGCTGTTGGCCGGATGCTTGGCTCTCTCCCTGTCACTATTTGAGTTTCCTTGCAGTGTGGTGGTTGGGATCCAAGAGGGAAGAGATGAAGAAACAAAGAGGAAACAGAGAGATACTTTATGACCTCCTCTCCAAAGCCATGTAGCCTCCTGCTACCACAATTCCTGTCCAGATCCAAGAAGAGAGGAAGTAGATAACAATTTTTGATGGGATGGGGGGGGCAGAAAGGTCACATTGCAAATGATCAAATAAGAGGGGAGATAATATTGCTTCGGAAACATAATCCACCACAGCTTTCCCTCTATGTGCAGAAGTTCACATCCCTCCCACATGTAAACGATTCACTTATTTTCTTCCTTGGATGCCTCCTGTCCCAGGTTTACCTCCTCACCTAAGTCAGGGCCTTGCTCAGGAGGTTGTGGCTGTGACTCTTCCATGCAGGAACCTATGGAGTAAAGTCACAGACAGCAGGAACACTGAGATACAGTAACCATGGGGGATGCAGTGCATCCTAAGACTGTTGTCCCCACTGATCTTACAGATAAATAGAAGTGAACAAGAAAAACTACTTTGGGTCATGGGCACTAATTTGGTAGGTCTGTGTCAACATGAATTTAATGTGCAAAAGTTATACCACTTTATTCTATGTGCTAAAATGGTTTTTATTTATATCACCAAAGACTTTTGCATGGCTACATCCAATGAACAATCCCCAGACTTCATATTGTTTGAATTTAGCAATGTACAAGGCCAATATCCACAAGTCTATGGGTCAATAAGCCACTTTTCTATTTTAAAAAAAGGTATGTAAGAGAAAGAAGTCATCAGGTATTTACAAAGGAAGGTTCTCAGGCTCTGAGGGCAGTCTCAGTGTCTTTCGGAGTAAGGTACAATGGGAAATTTGCCATTTAGTATATGAGATTCTAGTGGTTTGTATCTATAGTACTGATTTTTTTCATGAAATGGAACTTGAGTGCTGAAGGTGACCCCAGATTGTCTTAACTACTTCTTGCTCTGCGGGCAAAGATTCAAGACCCTGTAAAGGGCAGACACTTGGTCAGAGTCCCATGGTGAGAGTTGGAGAGACAGGGGCTCTCTGACCCTTCATGAATCATGTGCTATCCTGGATAGAGGCTTCCTTTCTGTTCCGTGCTGGCTTCCTGGGTGTTGCAGTGTGTTGGGTCCTGTTCTAGCAATGGGAACTACAGACACAAATTCATGCTCTGTGCCCTGAAAATACTGAGTCCTAGAAAGTGATCTTTTCAGAGAGAATCTGCTGTGGTTCCAAAATCATTGTACATGCCAGACCTCTTCAGAATTTTTCCATTAGGGCCTTCTGTAAATGGCATCACTTTTAAGTCCTCAAGGGCCCATGCATGAGTCTCAATGGTGGGCAGGCGAGGGTGCAGCCCAATTCCACTAAAGTTGGCCATGCACTGCAAGAATACAGTAGGTTGGGACACATTTTGCCACATTGACTATAACCTCTGTAAAGTGAGCCAGGGGCAGTTGCCAAGTGGGTCAACATCTGCTTCAGCATCTTGAGAAAGCTGAAAATAAAAATCGATATGTGTAAAATTAGGCTGTCGCATGAACCCCAGATTGCAAGTAATTGCAATCCGAGTTCAGGCTGCTGTGAGTATCCCAGACAACGGGCAGTGTTTCCCGATGCAGTGTCTGTCTCTTGGCTCCTTCTCTGTGATAGTTTCTGCCTTATAAAATGATATAACAGGTCTAAAAATTTAATTTTTTTTATTGCATCCTCTGTTCTTTGCTTAACCGACAACCATTTATGTTCTGTTATTTCAGAGAAGAAGCATATAATAATTGTGTTTTAGACATTGGAACAAGAAAGTAGCAGATGCAAGTTTAGTGAATATTGAGTTTTAAACTTGTCTGGCTGTGATTTGTGGCTATGTCACGGCAAATATTTTTCAATGTCACTGCCTTAGCCAGTGCTGTCACTAAGGCAGTCAGCTGGGGAATAGAGGGCCCAGCACTATGATCTCAATATTAATGGGAGCTGTTGAAAGTGGCAAAGGTGATAAAGTATTGTTTAGTTATTGGTGCCATACTTTGGCTGCAGGACATTATTATAAAACGCAGTCTGTTTTTGTCAGATTTCAATCATGGCTTCAATAACACGTTTAGAAATTCGGAGAACAGGAACCCACATAACAATGATTCCCCCCCAAAACTAAAGGAGTTTAGATCGTAATTGCAAGAAATGAGGCTTGAAGTTTATTTTATTAATTATTTTTTCTCCCAATTATTTGGTGAAGTGACATCCTCACCTGAATGCCAGATGGTCAGCCAGTTAGTTGAGACTTGAAGGGGTTAGGAAATTGGTATCTCTTCTCCTGCCCTCTCCATAGGAAGAGTTTTGCATGGTGGGCAAGGAGCCAATCAAGTGCAGCTAGCAGAGTCACAGAGCTCTCTATCCCCCACCACCCTGGACTAGTCCAGGAAGAGAGAGTTATGCAAAATGTATGATGCTTTACAAAATAATATCCTGTTTTGCAAAATTGCATTTAATTCAGGAAATAAAAGGATTTCCCAGCTTGGCTGCAATGCTGGGGGCCAGGCGAATGAATGCCTTGCCGGGGAAGGCTGCCCTTGTCATTAATAATGCCTGGGTTTAAACTTATAATTAAAATAACCTTTAAAATTCAATTTTTATAGATGGACAAGATAACTTGATTTGAAACCCTTCAATGCACACATTTTATGTAGCACTCACCCAAATCCAACAGTACCATAGAAAAACGGGAACATATAACTAGATGATGAGAGTTTATATAGCTTTTAAATATCAAGCTGTCAGGCTTTGTGCCGGTAGAAATATTGTAATTGGACAAGAGTAAAGAAAGAGTTTATATTAGCACTGAGGGGTTTTGAGTGAATTTAGATCAAGCAGAATATAATGGAAACCCCCTTAAAAGAAAAAAGACAGAAAAATGCAACCCGACATCCAAGCACAGACTGACCTCCCTTTCAGAGGAGATCCACTTGATAAAACAGACACAACCCCAATAAAATACTAACAATAGAAAACTGTAAATAGAAATCATATTAAGCAGTGGCGATATTGCCTGAATTGAAACAAAAATTAGGTATAATAGCCCTGGTGGGTTTTAATATGGTCCCCAATCACATCACAATACAAAGCATATCATGATGTTTCTAAATAATGTTTATCATCTTGAAATCTCCCTGCCTAGTAGACAACTTGCATTATTTGAGGTTTGTGGGTTTTTTTTTTAAGAACTCATAAATATTTAATGTCGAGGAGAGAAGATGGGGCTGGGGGAGGGGATACATATACAGGAACAGTGATGTTTCCCTGTGTGATGGGCTTAGCATTGTCTGAGCTGGGGCTTGGCTGTGGTGAGGCTGTGGCACCGCAGTCTGTATCCCAGCTGAGATCTGCAGGACCTGGAGGAGCAGCTCTCCTGGGAGATGCACCCATGCTGGTGCAGTGAGCCTTGGTAGGATGGTCTCAGGTGGCTTTTTCCCATCTGTCTCCGGGAGGACAGGGCCCACAGAGGAAAGGAGTAGGCAAAATGGTCGTGTTGGCCATTAACTAATGCTATCCTTGAATCCAAGAGTTGGTGGGGAAATTTGACCCCAGAGCAAGTCACACCAGCCTTCCAACTGGCCTGCTGTCACTTTCATTGGTCACCCAACCAGTGTCCTTTTCTGGAGGGACTTGACTGAAATGAGTATCATTATTTTCAGATGATGGTTTCGGTTACTGGTAAGTTTCTTTGGGGAGCATTTTCAGCCTTTAGTTTCAGAAACCTACATTTTCTGAAGTCTAGCCAGTGGCCAAGTCTACACTGCCACAACAGAATGAGTGAGGATCAGGAAACCGCAGCAACCAGACAGGCCTTGGGCACTTTCCTACATGGACCAGTATCCATGCATGCAGGTAAGCACTTGGCCACTGAGGGCTGTGATAGGGGCTTACAGAGATGGGCATTCTGAGCAGTCTGTCCTGGGTTTGAATTCTGGCTCTGCCCCTAAGTGAACTTTGGAAAACCACTTCATCTCTCTGAGTCTTAGTGCCCTCGTCTATGAAATGGACACAGTCTCAGGTGGCTGAGTGAGGGATCAGGCTGACATGCAAAGGTTGGGAGAACACAAGTTTCCTGGACTGCAGCCAGCTGAGGCAGTTCTGTTGGTACCTGAGGGGCAAAATCATTTCTCCTCCCTGCTGGAAAAAGCTTGGTTGCTGGGGTCCATCTTTGCTTGTCATCATCTTACTGAATCTAACTGGAAACAGCATCTCTCCTTCCTATTTTATGTATACCTCTTGACTCATACTTTGTTAGCATGGGTTCTCTTTGGGAGATACTCGCCCCATGCAGTCCTGAGCTGGGCTGGCCCTTGCAGGGAGAAGGGGGCATTCTGTGGGGAGGACAAGCAAACATGGTTTGTCTCTCAAAGGGTTTACCCTGCTGGAGGACCAGGACATTTTGCAAGGATGTCAGGCGGGGTGGGCAGAATAGCACTGTTGAGCTCTCAGCAAGGCCTTGCTGCAGACCAGGTCAGGGCAAGGCCTAGCTGCAGACCAGGTCAGGACAGTACTGACACCCTGCTTCCTTAACAAATAGGAGCAGACTTCTGTATGGGGTAGCCCTAGGCTGTACATAGGCCGGGCTTAGAGTCAAGGAAGAAAATGAGGCAAAATCCTATGTGCCTGGAGGCCATAACTTCGTTGCTGTGCTACTTAAAAGGAGTCCTGAAGGGAGAGACTAGGATCAGGGGAAGACATTAGAGCTGTGGAAGACAGACATAGAGAGGGACAGAGGAACAGGGAAGAAACAGAGAGAGACTGATAGAATACAGGAAGGAGGTAGATAGAGAGTGACAGACAAACAGACAGATGGACAGATGGACAGACAGACGGTGATGGAGACAGGCAAAGAGGGTGGAAGAGCATGCCTGAGAAAGGCAGGCACTTACCGCATGCCCGTTTCATACAGGGCGCTGCTAGGTATAAGCAAATTAAGTGTTTCCACATATCACCAGGGTCTTAAAAGGACTTGAAATCCCCTCTTCCAAAGTTTCTTAGATCAAGATCACCTAACAAGACTGGAGCACTTAGAATAAAACACAGGCAAAGGGAAAGTGTGAACTTCTCATCTGGTTGCAAGAAGAGGTGCCAGGAAGAATGGATGTGACCCTCAGGGCCAAGGTGAGCAGGGGGCCCGTCCACCCGCCCACCCACTGACCCAGAAGAGATTAAAGACTGGGACGGGGAGGCTGGGTCTTCACACGCATGCACACACATGCATGCATACAGGGGGAATGGAAAGGGGGAATGAGCATAGGGTGGGGAGAAAAGTCCTACCCAGCCACCCTCGTCCTGCAGCTCGCCTCTCTCCTGTAGCTGCAGATATACCAGCACCCCAGTAGGAATGTGCTCTGTGGAGACCTGGAGACCTTGTGCACTAAGGAGGACAGAGAGGCCCTTCACTTCTCACTCTTGGGCTTCTAAATTTCTGCTTCTTGAGATGGCAGCCATTAGAGCCAGGAAAGGGCCCCAGCCCTGACAAACACAAGACTTGCAAAAACCCTTGCTATGCTGTTGAGTCTACTTCATGGCTCAGATCCTTTCTTCACTTTCTTCACTCAATAAAATCATTCCATGCTGAGATTTTAAGAGTGCAACCTGGAATCCTGGACTTTAAGTCTAGAAATTTCCTTGGTCTAACATGTCAACCAGGACAGAAGACTTTGGGCCTCGTTGTGCCCTTTGCCCGGTGAGTTTAGCAAAGAATCTTCACAGAAGGAGCCTGGTGAGCCCTGAGCATCACTGGGCGATTTGCCCAATGCATGCTATGCAGGAAGTTCTTCCTGGGAGACATCGCCATGCTGGCTTCCCAAAGGAGAGAGCGGCTCCTAGTGGGATTGGGTTTATGCTGGATCTCAGAGCTGCCAAGTGCATTAGGCTGTATATCAGCCAGGTTTTCTGATTCTGGAGTTTTTGCCTCTCTCTTTCCAATCTAATGTCCTCTATCTTCTTCCTTCCCTCTCTCCATCTAATCTAGCTCCTTGGCTGTGTGTGGGTACAGATAAAAGGTGGCTTTGATTTTATTTCTTTCCCTGATGGCAGTGGCCTGGATCAGTGTTAAGGAAGGTGCTAAGGCTGTATCTGGGCTCCAGGCGCAGCACAGTGATTAGTGTCTGCCTGGTCTTGCCATCCTCCCTTCAATTCCTTAATAATTCCACAAATCCTCCTGGGGGTCCAAAGTCCCAGGTGCACCTTGAGGTACTAGGATGGCCAAAAAGGGACATGTAACAGTGATCAGTGATGCTCAGCTGTGAGCTCCACGGTCCCTCCTGCTGGGGATGGGGACATCCCAGCATCTAAGGCAGCAGTGGAGGAAGCCAGGACAAGGCCCCAAGTGCAGCTATAGCTTAGGACCCAGGAAGTGATGTCAGTAACTTGTGTCCTACTGAGCCAAACTGTAAGAGTGTCTCCTCTTGCCTTTTTGCCCTTCAGTACTATCAAATGCCCCTGGGGCTTTGGTGGCAAGAGGACCCAAGGCAAAGCCCTCACTTTTGGGCATGGCTAGCTGGCATGCTGAGAAGGATCCTGGGACAGGGGACAAAGGCCTGGGAGTGAGAAGAACTGTGGACCCAAGGCCGATCTCACAGTTCCCTGACCATGGCTATGCATAAAGAGGTTGGACCAGATAACTTGGTTCTCTCTTGATAAGGCTGCAACTTGGCCCTCACTGCTATGCTGGAGGAAGGAGAAGGAAGAGGGTGGTGGTGGGGAGAATGTGCTTTGTCCTCTTTTCTTTTCTGGGGACAGAGCCTACCCTCACCTGAGGCCTCCCGAGCTCTTATATAACTAACTCTTTTTTTCTTCCATCCCTATTCTTGGTTGTTTAAGTTGACATTTAGGCCCCTATTTGGAGAATGAGCCAGCTGAAGGGCAGGCCACTTACTTGAGTAACTTGGTATACAGAGGGCTCATCTGAACTGTGACCAGGCCTGCCAATGGGAGGCTGTTTATTGTCAGATGGGCTGGCCCAGAGCTGCACTGTAGATGTGGGGAGAGAAGCTCCCAGGCTTGCAGAGTCCTGCGATGCTCTAGGGGCCAGCCGTTGCTTGTCCCCCCTGCCAAGCAGAGTCAGCAGACACTGGCTCAGTCAACTAGATCTAAGAAGAGGATGTTTGTGCTGTGTCCTTTTCTGCAGTGATGAGTCCAGGATAACAACCCAAACACGTAAACCTCTGTTGTCTCCTAACCACTCTTACATTTTCCTGCCTCTTTGGTTTCTGTGTCAGGGACTTGTCGGAAGTCTTCTGTGTCAAGTCCCCCTCCTCAGATGACAAGGAGGCTTATGGTTTGTTGGGAGACACAACAAACCACAACAAATCATCTTGTTTGGCCAAGAAACCAAGGCCCCGCGTATGGGAGAGGCCCTGCTGGCTTCCTGGTGGTGCTGTGGAGCTGGCTGCAACATAGGTTCTTCTTATCTGTTTCCTCAGTCCTATTGGTGCCATTTGATTGTACTGGGCCAGTCGGAGAGGATCCAACACCACCTGCCACTCAATCCTTTGTGCACCAGATACTGACTGAATAGCCAGTCTGTGCTATACCCTTCATTCAGACAAACATGAACATGAGACATGACCCACATCCGAGGAAGCAGGGCATGATGGGTGTTGTGAGCAGAGACAGATGAGGAGAGAGTTCGGGCTTGAAAACATGTGCATTATCCCCCTTTTTTTCAGGTCAAAGGGGAAGGAGAAGATGGGATGGGATGAAGATATCCAACCTGGAACAAGCCTATTGTTTTAAAATTTCATGGCTGAACTTGACATAATTCAGATCTCACAGATGGTTAATGCATCAGTTCATTAGAACACAAAAATACACTATCAAACAGACAATCAAATTTCATGTAAAATAAGCTTCCGCATTAAAATGATTCCTGGTGCTTTATGCGTGTGACTCGGTGGGCAGATATATTTCTTGCTACTAGAGCAAGACTGATTTGTGTGAAGGCTCCCGTCACCAAATCACTCCGAAGGTTGGGAGATAAAATGTCGCTTAGGATAATGTAATTGGCCTTAAGGTACAGGAGTTGAATTATTTTCAGTGATTTATAATCTGGAAATTAAAGACTCACTCATTTTCTAATTTAATTCCATCTTCAATGGAAAAATGTTCACTCTGATCTAAATTGGCGAGTAACGTTGCTAATTCAAATGCAGATGTAATTTCGATTCTGGTAGCAGTTTGCGGTGATTGACGGGTCTCCAAAGAATCGTTATGATCCTTATCTCCCAATCTCACAAATTCCCCGGCAGTTGTGATAATAACTTCAGCTAAGGAGAAGAGGGAAAAAAATAAATTCTCCCCTGCCCTGTCGTTTGGGCTCTGCTTTTTGCAGGTTGTGAATTGTGGTCTCTTTTGAATCTAAAACTTGCAAGAAATAATACTGATGTTTCCTTACCAAACTTGAGGGTAGCACCCTGCAGTTTGCATTGTTTACAAGGAGGGGGAGTTTGCTATAAGATATGAATGAAATGGACCCTGGCTTCTAGTTAATTAGCTGGGATTTTACACCACATTTGGTGCAATTCATTGAGAAGTCTCAGCCACCCAGGGACGGGCAGACAATGATTAGCCATAATCATGCAGGCTTTGCCCTCTTTTTCTCAGCTGTCACATGGCTAGCACAGGGTAATGTGTCTTCATCTAACTAGACCCTAAGCAGCCAGGCTGGAGAAATTATGAGGTCACTCCTGCTGCGTGAGAAATGGTGGGGTCAGAGGCATGGTAGCCCACATCATCTGTTTGCCTGGCAAGAAAGAGGTGGCTGGGCCAAGCCAGAGCTGTGGTCCACTGTGCACTTTAGCTCTTCTGACCCAGTCAGACAGAGGCTCTGGCTACTGCTAAGCAGAAGGCAAAAGAATAGATTTCTTTGGCTAACATCTATTTTGATTACAATGCAGTTGTCAGACTTTGGAAATTGACTGATTCTATCAGTTTAGACAATCCCATAAAGATTTGGGGCAAGTTGAGTCTATTCTTACATTTCTAGGATGAGTGAAGGGCAAGAGTGAGGCAGAAGCAGGTTGGTCCCACGTGCCAGTGCCAGCTTCCCCTCATGTGAGCACTTTCTCTGTGTGTAGTTTTGCAGCAGGATCTGTCTCTGTCTCTGCCTCTGTCTCTCTCTCTAGAAATGGGACCCAGCCTTTGCACTGAGTTATATATTTATCCCTTAAAATGATTTTTTTGAGAGAGAATTTCACTAAGTCACTAAATTACCCAGGCTGGCTGGGCTTGAACTTGCCATCCTCCTACTGCTGAATGCAGAGATTCCAGGCATGTACCACCCTGCCCCGCTAATGTGTATCCTTTATTCAGTCTTCACATGCACACAGGTCATGATTGTACGACCTTTGGGGAAAAGAGGAAGTCAGTCTCAATCAACTAGATAAAGCAATTATTTTGACTTGAAATAGGAATAAAAGCAAAAGCTTTTGCAAAGTATTTACTGCTAGGAAGCAATTTTATAACATCGTTAAAGTTTGATTATGGGATATAAGGCTAGTATCAAGGACAGTCAATGCTTGCTAGCATCTGTGCTACTCTGGTTTTGAGGGTATATTGTTGGCTACATTTCCCAGCCTTCTTTGGTGTTAGATGGAGACTTAGGACTGAGTTCCGGGTGTGAAAAAAAAAATGAGTCCCTTCCTCATTTATCAGTCAGGCCCATAAAAACCTCCTGTGCAAGATCTTGTGTTCTTTCTATGTCTTCTAGATAAAGGGAGATCAGACTTAGTGGATCCTTTCTCCTTCCTCCAAATGAATCTACCTGAACTAGAAAATGCTCTCGTTGGATTAAAAAATTGAGATTGTGGGGTCTATTGTTTCAATAGCTTATGATATCCCAATACATGTCGCACCAGCACACTAGTATAATGAATAGATTTATTGACTTTCCCAAGGGCTCAGTTAATTCTTTGTGGCTCTCATGCATGTTACTGTCAATAATCAAGCACAGGTTGATACCACAAAATCCACAGATTACTGAACAGGACCTCCATTTTGTCTCTAAATCATTCACAACACTTTGAGTTAGACTTTTGCCTGAAATACAATCACTAATAATGGGGAAGTAGTTTAGGTCTGTAAATATCTAGGCAAGTCATGGATTGCATTTATATCATTGCATTTATGCCAGCAAACAAGATCTTATTTAGGAAAGACATTTCTTGCTTAAATAAGAATGCTCATTGAGGTATGGTATGCTGTGTCTTTGGAGGTTGTTTTTCTGCTTATAGATTATATTTGTAATAATCACCCTGAGTGTAATAAACAAATACAGTTGATCACTCACCTTTCTCATCCTCATCCTTTCTTGTAGCCTTCTTCCCATCCACTTCATACATATCTAATACTTCATTCTCCCTTGGGTTGGAAGAATTTCCTGCTGAAAGTTTTGCTAGTATGATGCATTTTCATGCAGCTGAAAGGATCTCACAGACCATGCAATGAACCGAGATCATGTACTCTTTTCTATTTTTTCATGGGAGCATCAATAATATCCAGACGCTTGAAGCTCTGAAGATATATGGCACATTGTTGGTGACCTCTTGCCCCACCTACCTCCAGCCTCAGTATTCTTGCGCCTGTGCCTGTCCTGCCCAACAATTCTCCAACCCTTGGTGTTCACTTGGTGCACTGAACGCATGCTCACCTACTTGATTTGCTCATGCTACCACCAAGGAATAACAGTCCCAGTCCATCTCTGAAGAAGAGACCTAAATCATTTTAAAAGTTTTAACCAAATATTAGTCCATCCTGTAAGCTTCTTCTGCCAAGCTCCCTCCCAACCACTAGAGAACTGCTCTTCTCTTTTGGTGGGCTATTTTGTCATAGCACGAGGACTCTAGACCCCTCTAATTTGTTTTTTCATCTCTCTGTCTTTACCCTGATCCAAGAGGACAGAATGCTGATGCTGTTGTTGCCACATTATTTGTATTTCATCATGACTCATGTCCTCAGTAACATTACAGAAACATCCCACATATCTCATTCATGTACTTGGGGCAAAAGGCATCCTGGTTCCTGGTTAACATCTGCTTTCAGCCCTACACATTGAGAGTCCTTTGCATTTTGATGCCAGGCACTGACATGTGACCTCTAGGGTCTTCCTCTGCTGGGCACCTCAAAGGGGGCGATGCTGCTTTAGACTGTGGCTCACTGTCACTATGTTACCAGCTGCTTGCGCATCAGCCTTTGGGCTGCTCTCCTCTAAACCACCTGGACCACTTGATGCCAATTAGAGAGACAGAAACAAACTGATGTTCTCGTTCTGGGTGCACCTAATTCTTTTAAGTCATTCGGAATAAAAATTATAACCCAGGGGCTGGAGTTTTGCAGGTTAATGCCACAGCATGTATATAATTATTTTCTTTTGAGATTTTCATATTTTTAAAAATTTCATCAAGTGCACTTTTGTTCTCTATCATCAGAGAAAACAGATAGACATTGAGTCACCTTTTTTTGAACAGTCACCTTGGTCACAAGTGTCCTCTTACATGGCTCTTTTTTAGACTAAAGGCCTAGTCTTAGTTAGCTTGTCCTGGCACAGTCAGCCCCTTGAGGTATTTTGGCTCTGAAACTTCAGAGGAAAACTCATAGTCCATTTGTTCAGATCATTGTTTCTTAACAATAACAACAGAAACAGTTACCAACTGTTAAGTGCTGACTATGGGTCAAGGCCTTTCTTGAGTGGCCAGCATATATTTTCTTATCCGATCTTAATATTCAATACCAGGTCATAGATTCTACGATCCCCATTTGGTGTACAGAGAAACTGAAGCCCAGACTGTCCAAGGTCACATGGCCAGTCAGCATCAAAGGCTGCACTTATTATTTATTTATTTTAGTTTTTTGATGCAGGACCTCCCTAGCTCAGGGTGATTTTGAACTCACTGTATACCCAGAGCTACTTGAACCCCTGCCTTTGCCTCCTGAGTGCTGGGATTCCAGGTGAGCACCATGCTATCCGGCTAAAGGCTGCATTTAACTCGGCCCTTTCTGTGTTCCTCCCCATTGCAACTGACCTGGCTCCCAACATGGGGAATCCATGAGGGAAAAACCAGAACCAGGCTGACCTCTGTGTATCCCCAGGGAGTCTGGCTTTTACTTGTCCCTTGGCTGTTCTAGCAGGACTGCGGAGCCAGGGTCTTGCCAGCTTTCTGTACAGTTTCAGAGCTCCGTATGATTAGCGTGGGCGCTGTCAGCAGGGGACTAATGCTCTTGGAGACGTACTGTGGACCATGATGATAAACCCACTCCCCAGCGGGCTCTCGGCGCCCGTTGGAGTTCAGCCCTTTCCCATGGAGCTTCTTAGGGCTGTCCTCACTCCAGGGAACATCTCAGAAGACAGCTGTCATTAAAAGAAGAGTCAAGGCAGGGTTGCACACTGAAATGAGAACATAAAAGTTTTCTAGTTTACT
Organism: Hydrochoerus hydrochaeris; assembly: GCA_004027455.1. Lineage (NCBI taxonomy): Eukaryota > Metazoa > Chordata > Mammalia > Rodentia > Hydrochaeridae > Hydrochoerus > Hydrochoerus hydrochaeris. Next base: position 89,356 of record PVLA01002646.1, read on the forward strand.
TATTAGTACAATATGTAATTGGATAGAAGGAGCAGGTTTCAAAAATTTGTCTTACCATAATGACTATAATTTTTTAAAGATTGAAAATGAATCTGACTAGAAAATACCATTAAACTACCAAGTTGCTTAAAATTTAAAGGGTAATTCACATATAATGCTTTTATTTAATAGCCCAATTTACAAAACGTCTAAAATTAATGCGGATCTTTTCAGGACAAAATCAGCCATAACTGCACCAACTAATTTTTGCTCATTTGAACTGAATTATTAATAAGAGAGAAATATACCATATGTTCCCCAAAGAGCTGGATACATTTATTTCAAATAAAAGCACAGTGTTTGGTGGAATATAAGAGGTTTAAATGCTTTCAGAGAAATGGGTTACTTATACACAGATTTAATAGAGTATAAATCAAGCAACATAATTAAGGACACAGCTGCTTCCATACCCAAAGCCGACAGCTCTGACTTGTGACATTCCTCTGTCACCTGCATGGTTTCCATCCACAGATCTTGGTTCTCATGGAATAATACCAGCTTATCAATGCTTCTGCAGTTTGGGCTACAGTGAGAAGAAATTTTATGTTAGGTTTAGATTCACCTTAGTCATATACGTTGATTTCATCAATATGTTCTCTAACAAATATTTATTGAGGACCCACTGTGTGCTCGGCTGTAAACTAGCCTTTGAACAGAATGGACCCAGATCTTTCCTTTGTTCTTTTTCTCTTCCTCTGTCTTTTCCTCCCTTGCCGTCTCTCCCTCTGCATCTCTTCCTTCCTCCCTCCTCCTACCTTCCTTTTTACCATCTCTCCCTTTCTTCCACCTTCTATTTCATTCTTTGGTTCCTTTTGGTCACCCCTCATTCTGCAGACTCAGGTTATATGACTGTCCCTGGCTCACACGGTGGATGTGCATCACTGTTGCTGTGTGTGTGAAAGAAGAGGTGGGATTTCAGCCTTGAGGTGAGCTTAGAAGGCTCTGTCTATCTTTGGAACTGCTAGTATTAAAACATCTCACAGCGGGTTGTCAGGGAAGAGCCAGAAGATGCAGACGAAAGTCACATAATCATAGAAAGGGGCTCAAGATAGGCTTTCTGAAGCTTCAAATATCCCCAGCTAAGCTAACATTTCTCTCATGTTGGGTTGGTGTTCTTGAGCTTGAACAGTGAAATTGAAATGACTTTTGGAACTTCTGTGTCCGAAGGTGGTCGGTGTAGGGACAGCTCCAAAAACTATATTTGGTGCCTGCTGGCCCCAGGGGTTCTGCTTGGAGATTTTGGTGCACCCTGTGCCTTGATGGCCTGGGAAGGCCAGCAGGCTCCTGAACTGTGGCCGCCCAATCTATTTCTCTGGCCTTGTCATTGCTCTTACCTCTGTGCTGTTGCCTGGATTCTCTGTAAGCCTGTGGACAGGTGCAGAGTTAGGTTGATGAGCTGGGCTATTCCAGCACCTGATCCTGTGTCTGGCCCCATAGAAGGCACCCAGTCCCACGGCAGTATCGACAGATGAATGGAAGAATGAATATGATTTCTCAGTGGCTGACTTTTGGTGCGTGGCATGATTTTGCTGGTCTTGGCAATAACTTTACTACAAACAGAGTTTATTCAGGAGGATGTGTTTGTTTCCTGGAAAACCTGTGGGCAGACGGGCTTAGGGCATTGTGGGCCCAGAAAATCAGGTGTGTGTGTTTCAGCGGCATGAGCAGCCACTCTGAAACTTGAAAGCCCTTGCGTGTTAAATCACATCTCAGAGTGAGGTTTTTGTTTTAATGGAAGCAGTTACTCACCTAGCAGGCTTCAAATGGAAATAGCAGCTCTCAGTACATAATGGGTAAGGGGCACTTTAATTGATAGCACTTCTTGGGTTTCAATGACTGCGGCTTTGGTTTCTGGCCATCTGATGAGTGTGGGAAGCTATTGTTTAGGAGATGCAGGGACATGCAAACCTGTCTAAGTCAGCTGGGACACATTGGTTATCTCAGAGCTGCAATAATTTGTGGGTTTTCTAAGCCTCCTGCCTATGCTTCATTCATTTCCTAGGGCAAGTGCTCCCCCCTGGCAGGGAATAAGTAGAGTGGGGGGTAAAAAACCTGTCTATTGTCTCTTTTGTTTTGGTGCAAACTCAGGGTACAAGTTCCAGCTGCTCACAGAGGAGAGGTGCACCCTCCTCTTTATGGACAGAGGCTGTTCCATCACACTGTGGCAGTACCCTGTGAGGAAAGCTGGCTTCTCTTTGCTCCTCTCAGCTCTGGGCCATGGTGTCAGTAGCCTTATCCTCTGTGGGCACAATGTTTAGTCAGCTGCCTGTGCCATGATCACATGTGCCCAGGAAGCTGGTTTCCTGTGACTGGCTATTCCAGGTACCGACGGGGAGAAGCATCAGTGGTGGGGGTGACAGGTTGGGAATAGGGCAGTCATTAAGGACAATGCCACTCACATGATCCACAGGTTTTATATACATAGATGACGGAGCCCCTCAAGGAGTTCCTGTGTGGGACCAGACAGGGATACAGGCACATGGGAGCGTAATATGCACCACAGGAAAGGTGGCTTCAAAGCCAGGAGTCTGTCAGCCAGCAGTGACCCACCAGGGTAGGGGGTGAGGATAGCAAAGTGGAAATAGGCTTCGGGGGGCTGTTGATGATCTCTAATGTCCCTCCCTTGGGTCTAATAATTCACTTCTTACTGAGCAGTATCCAGTTCTAGATAAGCCTAAAGATCCTGGCTAGGTTCTTCCTTTTGAGCCTTTGGTGCCCATCAGCATCATCTAGTCCCCAAAAGGGCAAGAAGAGATGGCCTTTCTGGCAGCAGGAGAAGGTCATCAACTCCCACCAGCTTTCCCTGTGGTGGCCAGGTCTTCCACTCCCATGCGGAGCCCAGGGAAGAAGGTGCCTTCAGGCCAGGGCTCCACAGCAAGAGGGCCATGCCTTCCAGCCCTGGGCTCACCTGCTCAATCACTTGCCTTTGTGAGCCATGGAAGCAGGAGGGAATACAGCAGGGAAAGGAAACTGGGTTCTTGCATCCTTCCTCTGCCAACAGAGGGTCTGCTGGGTGCTGCTGGGTCTGGTCCCTGGGTGGTGGTCCCCCTGGTCTTTTTGTCCCTTGCCTCCAGGCTCTGGTCTCCTTTACTTTTTGTCTCCTCTGTGGTGCTGCCCTTCTGTCAGGACATGCTTCTTTCTCCTCCCTCTTGGGTCCCAACTACTCCCACTCTGCAAATCTCAGGTCCCCATTCCTCCAGCAAACTCCCTTTTCCTGTGCTGCAGCAAATCCCCTGTTGTCAGGCCTGTGTGGCACCTTTGCTCAGACAGTGTCCTTACTGCCCTAGTGGGTGCTTCCTCTGGGAGCATCTGCGCTTGATGCCTCCCTGGATGCACATACTGGGGGCCTGGGAGATGTACTGAATTCATTGTCTTTTCTATTATCTCTTTTCTACTGTTAGGACAATGATCAAGGCAGTGATTCCCTCCTTGCCAACTCTCCTTCCTGTGGGACAAATTGGAAACCACACTGCCCTATCTAACACACACACACACACACATTCACACTCACACACCTGTATGCACACATACATGCACACACACATGCACACACACACACACACACACACACACACACAAGCACCAGGCAAGCAGATAATAGGTGTATGGTGGGGTTGGAATGTCCTCTTCAGAATGAGGATCTCAGTCCATCCTGTGCTCACAGGGCTGCCAGGAAGACCACCTCTGACTTTTTTCTCTGCCATCTTCCCTCCAAGATGCAAATTGGAGAACTGATCTCAACCCGCGTAACCAAGGAGGCGGTGTGTAATTAACCAGTATCTGGCTTCTCACCTGGATATTTAAACCTCTGGACAGATCCATGGTTTACATAATTAATTATCATCTAACTACCTGGAGCAGAAGAGGAAGCTACAAGCTTCAAGTGGAGCAAGTCCTTTGACCCATAAACTTTGATCCCAGCCCTAAAGGTTAGCAATCAGCCCCTCATCCCACAGCCTGCCTGATGCTTAATTACCCAGTTATCACATTCCTTTATAGCTGGATGGTTTAAGAGGCTGTGCAGGCAGAGGGTAGGACAGCAGGGCCACAGCCTTTGGTTATGGCCCTATGGTTCTGATGCACGAATTAAATACCTGTCTCTTCTAAAAGTCAGTATGTGATTTATTAGAAAATTGGTGGAAACAGCCCTTGGGGGGTTGTGCTCCAAATCTGGTTTAAAAGAGTGGCTGCTGGCTATGACTTTTTTATTTCCTCTATCCTATTGAATGTCATTAGCCCCCTTTCATGTAAAATAAATGTTTGAATCCAGTTCATGAAGGGCTTATTTATTCATTTCATTTCCTTTGCTACACCCTATCATTATTTCTCTGTTGATTCTCTTCTCGGGGAGAACAGAAGCTAAGCCCTTTCCTCTGAGGCACGTATCTGCGATTAGACAGTGTGGAGGACCCACGTGTGTACCCCCCCGACCCCCTTGCTCAGAAGCTGCAGGTCATGCATTCCGGTCCTGGTAAATCATGTGTGACTCCAGGATGGGGAGATCTCGCTGTTATTTTATTTGTGATTTGGTTCTATTTATTTGGGGAAGTTGCCTTTCCCCAAAAGAGCATGGTATATAGCAAAATGTGAAAGGGGGACATGATCCATGTGATAAGCCAGTGCAAGAAATTCACCATCACCATTTTCAAATGAGCCTGAGGAGGCTTGTATTTCACCATAAACCATACCAGCATTCAATCATGCTGTCTAAATCTGCAATGCGAAGGGCTTGGAGTTTGACTTCTTGGCTGCCTGACCCTCCTCTGACCTTTAATCGCTGAGTGGAAGATCCTGAAGAAGCCCATGCATGATAGGCTATTGAGGGCACAGGGAAATAGAATCACTTAACAGCACAACAAAGAGAGGTTGCCTACCATAGAAGGGGGTACTCTGTAGGCAGTGAGGTCCCTGACCATTGAAGTAATCAAGCTGATTTCACTGGGAGGAAATAGAATGCACGAGGGATTCAAGTCACATAAAGGATTTGGGATCAACTGAAGTGAAGGTTTCATCTGCCTCTGTAATGTAGGAGCCTGAGGTCCAAATAATTTTCATTCCTAAAGAGCAAACCTCGTTAGCACTGTAGTTTTAAAGGGTGGAAAAACTGAAAAGGTTTCAGGGACTCTTCTGTTGACCCAGGCTGCAAATTCTCTGTGGCTCCACTCACACAGGCTTTGCCTTTGCAGATTTATGACTTCACAGCAGTCCAACCTCCATGGCACCCAAACTGTTTTCATTCTCGTTCTCATTTTAGTTCTCATTCTCAATCTCATTTTCCTCCCTCCTTTCGTTTTTTTTCACATCATAACACTTGCTCACTCATTTTAGAATTAGGAAAACTGAGGCTTGGAGAAGTTAAGGGTTGTCTCAAAGTCACAATGCTCACCAGAAGCAGAGAAGGACTGGAACACTAGAATCCACCAGTGCTCTTCCTGCTTGTCCAGGCCGGGCTCGTCTGCAGGACAGCACCTTGTACACAGTAGGTATTTAGTAAACCTGAACGTGTGAATGAGCCATTGCAGGTCACCCAGAGGGGAGTTCCTAGGCGGCAACACGTTGTTGGTCACACTCTCTAATAAATTTTTGTTTCCGTAGCCAACGTGTGGATCCCCCGCTTGTCCAGCACAGGGTCCATGGACAGAGAGGTTGTAGTGCTGTGAACACTTGTGGGTGTGGCGGGGTGGGTGAGGCTGCCCATGGTGCAGCACGGTCCTTCAGAGAGTGCTTCCCGCTTACCTGCTGGCTTCCCCAGGGTGACCTTGACTGTACCACTCCCCCGCACCCCAGCCCCCAGCTTCCTCTCTGCCTCAGATTCACACAGTGCTGCCCTGCCCCGTTCACGAGAGGATGGGTGGAGGGGAGGCTGTGCTCTGAGAGCGTGAAGCGAGCTGAGAGGCACAGGAAGCCAGCCTGGCTCTGCCCGTGAGCATTGGCTGCCTGTCACCTGCTTGCACGCTGGAGAGGGTCCTCAGGAAAGGTGCCATTGTGGTTGGTGAGAGACCTTTCTAACGGTGTCACATTAGTTCAGCCTTATGAAACCAGCTGAGATCAAGAAAGTGCTGCTTTCAGGATCAAGAGCTGGGATAACTGGTATTAGGATGAGGTATAAATTACTAGTCATCTCTGGGTGGAGGTTGAAAGGGTTTATTTGGAATAAAATATTTAGTGACTTTCTCTCCCCTGGGCTCCACCCACTGCCTTCTGCTGGCCTCACGCTCCTCTCTTGCCCTTCTTCGGTTCTTCCCTACTCACAAGACATAGCAGTCATTTGAGTTTCTGTTTCAGGACATGCTTCTCCTGCTTTAAAGCTTCAGTGGCTCCCCATTACCCCCAAGCATATAGCTTAGAACCCAGGCCATAGTCTTCTCTGACCTGCAGATTTGGCTCCAATCTTACCCCTGACTTCATGTCTGATTACTATTCCTTGCTCTAACATGCTTTGGCTGTATTGGGCACTTTGTGGTCCTGTAAACACTGTCAACCTTTTCTGTCCCAGGGCCTTTGCACAGGATACCTCCTGGGCCCAGAACACTTTTTGCTCCAGTTTTTATAGCTATTTCTGCATCTTTTAGTTCTGCAACTTAAAATTCACTTTCTAGAATAGACCTTTCTTGATTCCCTGATGAAGATAGGCCCTTCACTCTTTTAGTATTCTATCACTACCGATTTTTTTTCCCTGTTGTATCATTCTTACTACACATACAATTTAGGAATTGTTCTCTGGATTTGAATTTTCTTGATTTTATCTTCGACTTAAATATTTCAACCAAAATAGTTCAGTTGTTGATTTGAGAATTATATTCATGGTCTTCAAAAGTATGTAGAAGAAAGAACTATAGGCAGGATTTATAGTGAACAATAAGGGCCTGGGGAAGCCGCCTCAGGCGGGACCTGAGCGCACTCGGGCCTGGGTAGTGTAGAAGCGTTAAAAACAACTTTCCAGCATTAAATATTCAATATGTAGCGGGTAGACAACTAGGGGTGAGCCCCAGTTTTGTGCTGAGTGCCTGGGTAGATGGCAAGGTCATGCACTGGGAGCAAACTGAACAAGGCGAGGAGCTACAAGACAGAAGCTGCATTTTGGATGGCTTTGTCCGATATGGGAATCATCAAAAGAGAGGCCAGTGGGCAGTTAGAGACTGAGAGCCAGAGCTCAGGACAGAGCTAGGACCAGGGGGAGCAGTTGAAGTCACCCTTACTGATTCTTTAAAGAAGGAGGAGGAGATGGAAAGGATAGAAAGGAAGAAAGGAAGAAGAAGAGGAGGGGGAGAAGGAGAAAGAGAACAAGGAGGAGGAGGAGGAGGAGGAGGAAGAGAATGAGGAGGAGGAGGAGGAGGAAGGCAGCTACAAAGGAAGCTATAATTTCATGAATGGTAAAACTAGGCAGCAGGCCGCTGTCTCTGAGCCTGGGTACTGATGTCTCTGTGCCTGGGTAGAAGTGGGCAGAGCGGCAGCTCAGTGCTGTTACCATCCCAGCACCCTCAGCTGAATGCTGGGCATCAAGGACGGTGTCCCAGCCTCCTTTGGTTTTTCCTGGGTTTTGTTGAGCTAAGGTCACCATGTTAATGTTATTTAAATCTAGGATTTTGAATTGAATGTTATTAAATGCCTCCTCAACCACATGATACTTGGGATGGGCCACAGTGAAGGGGGATTAGCAGATAAATTGCTATTGTGATTCTAACATTATCACCAGGTTTGCTGAGGACAATAATTATGTAGCTTACCGTGTTTGGAAATATTGCCTAAATCTCCTCCCCACATGTTGTTTGTGATGGAAAACAATTAAACAAAAGGTCCTTTTGGTAAGCGGCGGCCTGGGATTCAGATCAGCTTGATGAGTGGGCTTTCTCCCAGACCCAAAGCATTTGTTAGAAGTAAATTATATGTCATTTCAAATCCAAAAGGTCTGCCTCCCCATGTTTATTGGGATAAATTAAATCTTCTAAGAAGGGTAAACAGAAGGCCCCAATAATTATTTGCTTCTGCATAATGTAAGCTGAAAAAGAGGTCGCCAAGAGGAGGCTGGGGTGGTACCACCCCCTGCATTATGCCCATCACAGGGAAGGCACAATAGGGAAATTTAATTTGATACTGATCTACATGAATCATATCAAGTCAGGATATACAGCCCCACTATTCAAGGCTATTTTCAAATGCTGCTCTGAGTTGCAAATTTTGATCAAAATCCTCTTGATTTGCTATCTTATAATTAACTTTTATCATTTTGAGGGGCTTGTTTGCAGAGGGAATTTGCTTCTCTGATCAGTCTTCCTGTCCTGGTGAGACCAGGCCGAATCTCCTTGTCTCACCTCAGCTCATACTTGAAGCCTCCTTCATTAATATTTGTAGTAACCCAGCAACTCATCCATCTCTCCACATATACATCCACCCATCCCTGCATTCATCCATTCACCTACCCATAGATTCATTCATGTATCTATCTATCTAACTATTCCTCTCTCCACTCACATATACATTCGTCTATCCATCCATCTACATTTATCCATCTATCCACCTATTTACTTCCATCCACACTTACTGAGTGCTGGCTCAGTGTCATTGATAAGACCAAGCTGAATTTATTGCTGAGCATGGAAAGGCAGAGCGCTACCTCTTCAGAGCTTCAGTGACGCCTCCAAAAGAAGACGAAGTTAGATTTATGGAAAATTGAGTTTGGTTTAAGGAGTTTAAATGTGGGAAATATAAAAGGCTAGATTAGCATTAGATATATATCATGATTCAGCAGTGGGGGAAGGTTTCTAAGGAGGGATTTGAAATAGCTTAGAATGTGAACTGTCTGTTGATGTGATTTTTGAGAAGTTCTGCTAATGAACAACCAAGCCGTTTGCTTGGGCAAGAGGCTTCCAGATAAACCAACTTGTGTTGATGTGGGGCACATTGTCTTGCTCATGTAGACAGACACATGTAGTTTCTGTGTCCAGGCTGAGTGTGGGGGTGGACAGGTTCTGTCCTCACTTCTAGGGTACCTGGCCTGCCACTGCTTCGACAGAACCAGGCCAAAGTAGTCTTGACCCTATGTATCACAGCTTGCACTGAGGCAAAGAGCGCAATATTAAAGATATCATGGCAGATGTACATACATAGGAGAACATGAAACAGCAGGGCAGGTGACCCAATCAAGAAGTTCAAGGAAGGCTCCTGGGCCCAAGTGGCGTGGACAGACATCTAAAGTTGACGAGTCATTAACTAGAGATGGCATGGCATAGGCTGGAAGGGAACATGCCAAAGTGAGACCTAGAGGGAATTTCTGAGTCTGACTGTGCCAGTTCAGGTAGACAACTCTGATGGGAATTGGCCGCTCTGCCTTGTGTTTGTGTCTCTTCCATGAAACCCTGCCAACTCCTGATGACAATCCCCAAGTGTCACCTTGCTCAGCCATTTCACTCTGATGAGGTACAGGACAAGACTGAGCCTGCACTCTGCCATGCACCAGACAGGAAGGAACAGGAAGGAGGGGAGGGAAGTGGACGGACAGAAATGCCTGCCAGCACTGCCAGCATCTCTAGCACCTGAAGCTGAGGACAGCTCCTTGCCTTGATGGCCGCCTGGCGCCTGCCCCAGAATGTCATCTGTGGTGTGAGGAGCCAGGCCGGTGTCCAGGCTCAGGTTTCACTGGCTGCGATGTGATAACATCTAGCTTTTGGGGTCCTAGGCCAGTGACCTTTTAGGCTCTCTGGTGCCTGGCAGTCTGCTGGGAAAGTTTCCTCACTTCTGAGCTGACAAGTATCTTTGGTGATCTTCAGGGATGCAGCGTCAGCCCAGCTTCCTGCCCTGTCCAAGCCAACTGTCTCCTTCACACAAGAGTCCCACAGTGTCCTGCCCTAGGGTTCTGTCTGGCTCATCTTGGAAGGAAATTCCACCCAGAATCACCTATCTGCGTCCCTCAGCCTGAGCAAGCCTGCAGGAGCAGATTTATAAAATCCCAAATGTTGCCATTTCGGCTTCAATGGTCAACAGTACATCCTTGGTTGGAGCAGGTGGACATTTACCAGGACTCATCAGTAAATGCTGAAGACAAAGCATGTTGCTGAGCCACACACAGGACGGTTTCATGGCAGGCCTTCGGCGCATGGTAATAGCTCTATTTAAAAGATGCAGATATTGATCCTGCTGCGGGTCCATCCCCAAGGATGTGCTCAAGATGTGAGGACTTCACCCCCAACCCCCAGCATCGCCAGACTGAGGGCATTAGAGTGGGGGGTTAGAATCATTTATGCCTGGCCCAGGTTGGAATCCAGACCATGCATCTGACTCTCTCATATGGCCCTGAGAAGGCTGCAACCCTTCTTAGGTCATTAAGAGAATGACAAACTTATGCCATACTTAAACCACATGGCTGCCTCTCCACTTGCTGTGTCTGTGACACTGGCCCCTACCTCCCTTTTAGAACTCTTGTCTTCTCATGATTAGGCCTGTCTACCCTCTCCTGATTCTCTTCTTTCTCTTTCGATCTTCCTGTGTTCCCTCAGAAACAATTCCCTCCACCTGGCATTTAGGGATACTTTGGCCTCAGTTGCTCGTCCACTCCCATCCTGTCCCCAGTAATTCTTGAAGGACAGGATAGCCCTTAGGGCAGCAGCTTCTGCATCACCTGGGGACTTGGCAGAACCATATATTTGGGGCTGGTCCCAAATTCTACTGGGAAATGGTCCTAAAAAAAATGTGAGAGCTGTTCCCAGTACGTTCCTGCACTGCTATCGAGATTCTGATTAAACACTAGTTATTTGGAACACAGGAGCCTGTTAAAATCTCCCAGCTGTCCCATGCTCTGGACCCCTGCTCAACAGTCCCCTCAAAAGGCACAGGCTTTTGGGAGTCAAGACTTCCCTGAGCCTCCTTAGGAAAGCTGATTCCCAACAGGCAAGAGCTGTTGTTGCTGTGGCCATGGGATTAGCCATGGGTCAAAGCTGGGGTCACAGGACAAAGATCAAATGTCAGTACTTGGGGCCAGTGCCAAACCCACAACACAAACGATGTTATTTTCCTAAGTGGCTCATCTTCTAGTCTGTACCTGAGTCCAAGGGAGGGGAACTGTCCAGGGGAAGCCAGGTCAGAGGGCTGGGAGTTGGGGGGCTGGGGCTGGACTGAAAAAAAAAAAAGGCAGCCTGCTGTCTCCACTGCTTTGAGACCTGCTCTCACCTTTCCCAGAGCAGGTAGCACCTGTGCCACAGGAGTCCAGAGACCCCAGAGGGAAAGCCATGGGACAGCTCAGCATCATCACTGCTGAAGTCCATTCTGCACCAGGGACTCTGCTTTCTACCTTTATTTTTGACTCTTGTACCAAAATAAGAAGTGCTACAAATGTATTTTTAATTGAGGTGCTATTGTAGTCAGGGGCTACAGAGAGAACAATTATAATCAGGACACAGAATTTATAATATTATTTTATGATGGTCACCAAGAGTTAAATACAAGAAAGTGCAAGAAATCTGTCCACAACCCAGAATATTCAGCAAGGACCTGGATCCTACAGCAATGTCTTGCATGAGTCCAGCTGAAGACCTACCATGAGTCCAGCTGGAGGTCTACAGCCCACAAGAAGGACTCACACCAGTCTGTTTTATGGATCTGCACTGGAAGGTCCAAAGGTCAGCAGTGAAAGCTAGAAAATCTATGCCAGCAGGGTGAAGGTGCTGTGCCAGTAGGTTGAGGGTTCTACACTGGAGTCAAGAAGTCATGCTCAAAATAAGGACCAGGGCTGTCCTGAAAAGCACCACAGCTATTCTCAGCAACAAGGAGGTCGTGAGCTCCTCCAATGATGAGAACAGTCGAGTACGTGCCAGAAAGCCAGTGTGACAAGCTGCTCCTGGAGATTAAACAGCACACATCTTCCCCTCCGGAGCCAGGAAGCAATCCTCAATGTAAGGAGCAAAGCTCCCCCAAAATGAACCATAGCCACTCTCACCAACAAGGTCCTGAACTCCTCCAATGACAGTGGTAGAACTCACACTGGGGAGGCTAGTCATGCTGAGCTCCTCCAGGAGAACCAATGGCTCAAACAGCAACACTTAGGAGAATCCACAACACCCAGCTCTTCCTCTCCATGTCTCTATTTATGCTGGCCACTTTCTGCAGGTGGGCCATCTCTGCTCAGCACCAAACCGATTTAAGTCAGCTGGTGTTAAGCTGACCACCAGTTTTTAATCCATAACAGGCACTATTAACCTATTTTTATGTTATCTTTAACAACATAAAACTAGTGAGTTTTTTTTTCTTATTTTAAATTTCACTTATCTATTTTTGCTGCAAAAAGCTTTACTTTCGAGTGGTCCAAGGGTCGGGAGAGGGCTCTGAGGGAGGCACAAGCAGAAGGCCAGAGAACCAGAGGCAGAGGGGAGGCTCCAGCAGCCACTGTTCATACCGGACACTCAGCCGGCTGATCAGTTGAGAAGCCCGGCAGAGGTACCCACCAGCCTGAGGAACAGGGTCAGGTGACAGCCGATCGTCCCCGGGAGCCTCACCTCTTTCCCCAGGACACGGCTTTCCAGGATCCCCGCAAAGGCCCAGGGTGTGCAGGCCCACGTGCATGGCTCAGTCCCTTCTCCCAGGCCAGGTCAGCTTCCACGGTGGCCAGACTTGACCCCATTCCTGCTGGGGCAACATCTTCATATTCCTGAGGAGGGCGCTGCCTCTGCTGCCCAGCTGGCTGCGTATCTTTAGGAGATGCTGCACGCCCTCGCCCTTCTCTTCCGCCAAATTGCGGAAAAAGCAGCCCGCGTCAGTCAGCGCAACCTCCTCGAGGTCCAAATACGAGCTCAGACTGGCAGGTGTGCAAGGGCTTCGGCAGCAGACTGACCGGGTGGCCACCAGCAGCCTCCACATCGTGGCGGATGGGGAAAGGAATAATCCTGAGCAACCTGATGATGGACAGCTGGCAGCTACAAACTTAGCAAGTTGGTCCTGGAAGCAGTGCATGGGCAAAAAGAAGACAGCGATGTCGTGCCTGAGAGGAGATGGTCAGGCGGTTGGTTGGAAGGTAGTTGGAAGCCGGAAGTGACACAGGGAATCTTTTGGATCAGAGTCCCATCCGGGAACCTCCAGGCTCACCGCTGGCCCCAATACCTTTTAAATGACCGTCATCTGCGCCACCACTTAGTTTCTTCAACGTTTGGAACATCTAACTGATGCTCCAAACAATAAATTACTCATTTTCTTTTAGAACTTTGTAGCTGACAGTGGCCCAAAGGTGAACTTTCTAAAGAGGCTAGGTAGCTGGGTGGTCCCCGAACCATCCCAAGGACATTGGCGGGTCCTTCAATCTATGTGTGCCTGGGTGGTTGAGTGGATTCTCATTGTGAGAGGAATCTTTCTGTGGACTTCCTCATAGAATCTTGAAACTTTGAACATTTGTCCAGCTTTTGTTTCCCCCAGCTAAACCTCTCACATCTCTGTAATGGCCATAATGGACTTCTGCAGGAATCTGAACTACCTCTATCATATCCTATATTAGTCATTTCTTTCATGCTTCCTCAACCCTAAAGCAAAATCTTGTTTGTTGGTGGGTAGTAAGTGGAGAGCAAATGGGGAAAGAAACAAGAAGTTTCTTTCATTCTTTATTTCCAGTTTTAGATTATCACTGTTTCTATATCTAAAAACATTTGTTCCATGATTAGATTATATCTGCTGATTTTGGTGTTAAAGAAAAATTACACTGGACAGAGTTAAACAGTCATGGAATACTGTATTCAATACTATTACAACACAATTCAAGACTACTACAATAGGGGTGAGAGACTGAAGCAGAGTCTCTTGAAATAGAGGCAGGAGAGTCTTTAAACCCTGGGGTAGTCAAGCTAATGGAACAGTATGAAGCACATTAAGGAGGAAGGCTGGTCACTGGGATTAGGGTATCTATGTCTGCTAATTGGCACTAATCAAACCTGGGTTCCTAGGGCCGGGATGTAGCTCAGTGGTTTCTAGTGGCTGCCTACCATGCAAGTGTGGAGCCCTAAATCCAATCCCCAGCACTGCTGTTGGCTCCCTCTGCAGGCAGAGCTCTGCTAAATTCCAGCCTGTGTTCCTGCGGTGGCTGGCTGGCCCGTGATTTTGCCTCTGTCTCAGCAACTCTAAGTAGATAGGCATGGAGTCTCTGCACTTCAGCTAACGTGCAGCGTTCTGCTGTTCCCTCAAACTACCCACCAAAACAAAACAAAAACAAGCAACCCCAAAAAGCAACAAAGACAACAACAACAAACCCCCCTTGGCTGTGTTCACCTGCTATATTGAAACTGATGTTTTGCCAAATTAGCCAGCTTAAAATGAACAGTTTAGCTAAGCATAGTGTGGCATGCCTGTAATGCCAGCACTCCAGAAGGGTGAGTCAGGAGGCTCAGGAGTGTGTGCTCAGCTTAGGCAACTTAACAAGACCATGTTCAAAAAAGAAAAAAAAATTAAAAATTCTTTTTAATGGGGATGTAGCTGATTGTGAAAGCCTTTGGTTCAGTTCCTAATTTAAAAAAATGGTGGCATTTAACACATCACAATATTGTGAAGCCCACCTTCTGTCTACTTCCAAAACATTTTTGCCACCCTAAAGTTAGACCCTGTACTCTTTCAGTGGTCCCCCCAGTCTTCTGCTGGCCCCTAGAAATTACCAATCTACCTAGGCAAGTGGGAGATTCTTATTCTTTGACACTCTCATCCTGTGATTCTTGGAGGCTGGTCTTTGCTTTAAATGCTACTTTTCAAAGAAGACCTCACCATCATGTTATTTCCTTCTTCTTCTTCCAAAATCTGTTCTTATTGGAATATAAAGTACATGCAATAAAATTTAACCAATTCTAAGTATACAATTATGAATTCTGACACATGCATACAGTTGTATAACCACTTCCACATACAAGATATGGAATACTTCTATAATTTTATACCTCTACTCCTTTTTATAGCAGTCCTCCACCTATGCACTGACTTCTTTTATTTAGCATAACAATTTGAAAATTGCTCATGTTTCCTCTATCAGTACTGTGTTTCTGTTTACCTGAGTAGTGTGCCTTTATTTGAATATACCGCAATTTGTTTAGTCATTCTTCAGTTGATCAACATTGGTGTCATTTCCCAGTTTGGGCTATTGTGAATAAAACTATTCTAAAATTTGCTGTACGAATTTTTGTTTGTGCCCAAGAGTGGCACTGCTGGGTCATGTGGTGTGTTAGTCATCTTTTTGCCACTGTGCCACCAAATACTAATTGCAATGATTGTTACTAATTACAAAATTGTGACTAAATACAATTTAAAGGAAAAAAGTTTGTTTTGGCTTGTGTTTTCAGAGTTTTTGGTCCATGGTCACTTGACTCCAGTGCTTTTAAATCCATGGTGAGTCAGAAACATGGTAGTGAGCCATGACAGAACAGAGCGTCTCTACATGACAGGCAGAAAACAGAGAGAGTGAGAGAAGACCAAAGAGGAAGGGGCCAGGAACAAGATCCAGTCTCCAAAGTCACACTCCTTTAGTCCATTCTCTTCATCTAAGTCCCAAATCCTGTTGCCATCACCCCCCCAGTGATGCCATCAAATTATGACCTCATCAATGGATTAATCCACTGATGAAGTTAGAGACTTCATGATCCAATCAGTCTTTCAACACAAACAGACTTTTGGGGGACAACAACTATAACTGGTAAATTTATTGCCATATTTCTACCTAGAGAGTTTGTAACTAGCCTGAACCCCCAAATTACTAATACGCTGTTACTTTGTTAGCTCTGATGGCTTGCAAATGTCACTTCTCTGCAAGAGTTAAAGATGACACTGATTGCCATAAGCTTCCATCTGCAGATTGAATTATCACCTACCAGGAGGACTTCAGAGTAGCTGGATTTGGTTTGGGCACTATATTGACACTTCAAAAGACCTTAGAATCATCATAATCTTATTAAAATGATAAACAACACATCCAATGGTACCCTGACAGATCAGACTATCTCACATTATGCAAGAGATGGCACCCTGATACCTGGAAATCTCCCTTCTCTGTGAAAAGCTCTGACCACAGCATACACACCACACCCCCTCATCACTGAGCCCTAGTAAAACCCAGAATCTGGACCTATTCAAGGAAAAGTGCCTTTAGAGTTGGAATTCCTTTTCTCTGTTTCCTGGTCATTGAATAAAACTCCCTCTTATCTGATACTAGAACCATTTGGTTCTACAGAGTAAGAAAAGAACCCACAGATTCAGTAACCAGATGGCTTCTTGTAGATGGAATCCAATGGGAATGGCCTGTAGACACTAAAATGAATCTAGGATGTGTTTTCCTGTGTTTTGTCTATGGCTTAAGGTTCACCTGTCCCGACTGGGAATGATTCCTATTGCTCAAAGGATGGCTTCAGGTCCCCCAGTGATACAGACAGTTAAGATTGGAACTGGAGACCAAGCTTATATTTAAAAAACTCACATCTTGACTCAGGACATGTCAGTCTCTTGGCTTGCAATGATTCTCTCTAAGACCCTTCTTTGAAGAGATTTTCTTCCCAGGTGACCTTAATAGTAACAAATAGCCTTTTAATTGTTTATAATTTAACTTGTTTAAATAAAATGGGACTCTGTCTTGAGTCAGAATTTTTGAGGGCTCTAATTCCCTGGCTGAAAGGCAGCTAAGCTCTTCCTGGTTAACAAGCCTCTGTCTCTCTGATGTTAGAATTTTAGTAGGCTGAGAACTTGTGATGTCCCCATCTTGTTTGGGATGGAAAAGGAAATAAACTAGGAAAATATCTAGGCAAATGTCTGTGTGTTTGGATACAGAGCTATTCTCTTGCAAGCCTTTTCTAGTGGAGTCATTTGCATGCCCATCTGATAGCAGGGGACCAGTCAGGCCTAGCAGATAACACCCATCTGGGACCTTTGAATGAAAAACAAACATTTGCTTCTTTTAGTTTTTGAAATTCGTTTGCATAAAAACTTGCAGGATTTCCAAGGCCATGAGGGTGGGGGTGGAGAGCAGGAGGTGGGGGGCAGGAAGTTTGCATGATTCTGGAAAAGCAGAACTAAGTGGTTCAGGTTAACCCTTATTGCTTACTTATAATTTGCAAAGATATCAGTTCAGAAAAATTGAAACTGTGATCCTTGTTCTGGGCTCATTTATGATTTCCTATTTGAACCTCAGTTTGTTCCTTTATAAAGTGAGTGAATAGGCCAGCTCTTGACATTGTTCATTCTCTTAAGCCATGGGCATTTATTTGACATGTATTATGTGCCAGACAATCCACAAAAGATAATACAACATCTTGAATAACTATTCAAGTTACCTGCTTTCAAAAATCTCTTAGTCAAGAGGGGAGTTGGACAGGTTAATAGTCGTCAGCCTATTCTGTGACAACAGTATTTTTTTTTTTTTTTTGGTACCAGGGATCAAACTCACTACCCCACACTTGCCAGGCAAGCACTTATGCTGCTGAGCTAAATCCCCAGCCCTGTGACAGTATTTAAGAGGAGAGATAATTAAAAATACCCAACACCCAAAATGAAGGAAGGAAAGATTTATTTAACTTACAGCTTGTGGAGGTTTCAGTCCATAATCAGCTGGCTCTAAGGCAGAGTAGCATGGCACAGGGGCAACACTTCAAGATGTCAGGAGACAGAACAGCAAGAGCAAAAGGGGCAGGGGAGCAAGCCCCTTTTCCTTCCTTATATGGTAAACAGACAACTTCTTCCTACCCCATGGCAGGTGCAACACTCGCACCATCTGCCTGTCCTCCTCTGGGACAGGATGAGAATGTTTATAAAACTCCCTGTTGAGTGGCTTAAACTTCTCAAGTTGACATGGTGTATCAACCATTACAGAGGCATGCATGATGGAAAATGGGTAGAGGGGAGGAAGGAGAGTTTAGAAGGGTAATAAGAACTTCCAGTTCTGGCCTTCAAATATGAGACCCTCCTGTCTGCCCTCATTGGCGGATCTTCTTAGCTCCAGATGATCTGGACTGGGATCTGAGGGGATTGTTTCAGATGACAGCCAGCATTTCTCTTATATCAACAGACTTCCTTGACAGGTTCAGGTAAAGAGTTCTCAGTGACCTCCCAGTCCTAGGCTGCTTTCTCCCTGCTGACCCTTCCTCCTGGATTTCCTATTAGACCCTGCAGAATGGGAACACAGAATGGTGTCTATGGGGCTACATCTGGTTAAACCCAGCTTCTTGGCTTAAGATAGCAAAAGTGAAAATCTGATGTCATTATAAGCACCTTAGAAGAAAAACTTGATGTAATTCTGGAGGAACATATATAAATTCATTAAAGTATTCTTTTTTTTCCCCCCATGGGAAGAGTGTCAGTCTAAAAGAAATATAAGTAATTGGACATGACCAGAGCAACAGCAGAAGAGCTCCCAGCCCTAAAGTAGCACTGCCAGCAGAAAGATCCCTGAACAGGATAAGGAGACTCAGAGTTATCCTGGCTTTGTACTTCTCCTGGACTCAGCTTTCCCATCCATAAAATTGCCAGCTGGCCCAGGCAGGCTGCAGGTATCTTTGATGCATAACTCTGCTTGCTCATTAGTTTATTTGCCTGAGAAAAATCTGATTAAAAAAATTCAGGGTGTGAGCTGTACCCCAGCCAGTACCAGACAATGGTAGGATCTGAGGAGGTCCTGGAAAGAAGAGATGGACTGAGCTCTGAGGGTAGGTTGTAGGTTCACTGACTCCCATCACACACACACAACCATGTTCAAGATGTATCAGTGAGAGAGATGAAGAAGTTTATCAAGCAGAATTTCAAAAGTACACACAGAGAAGAGAGTGAAGGCCCTCAAGGAAGAGGCACATTGTGGTCTGGAGCAGGATATATTTATGGAGTCTTCAAGATGGGTGATCCAGGATGCGTGACCACACCATTTCTGGGTTGCCCATCTGCCAGGCTCTGTTACTGTACGAGCCGTTGACATGTGTCAAAGCTGAGACACGCTGCCTGCTTACTGGGGCACTTTCTTGAGGATGGAGGTCTGTGGGAGAAAGCACAATTTACAGGGAAAGCACAGGCCCAGGGCTTAATTTATAGGCTTATTGTGTCTTTAAGACCCTTAGGAATTTTTTTGTTTGTTTGTTTCCTGGAAGAGAAAATGGTTTTTATAACTTTTGTGCCCTGTAGCTGCAGTTCTTCTTAAAAGTATAATTTTAAAATTATGAGTTCCTTTGTCTCTTGTCTACCTATCCTTATATATTTTTTTCTATCCTATCTCAGAATGGAGCAGTGTGAAAGGAAAGGATAAAGACTTAAGGTGGATAAGTTAGTTTTTGTCCTTTCTAAGGGATCATATTGCATGAAGACCCCCAAAAGGAAGCTGTTTTGGTGGATCAAGCATTTTCCAGGGCTCTTGGGTGCATTGCTGATGTATGCGTGCCCTCTCTGAAAGGATTTGTGCTTACACAGATCCTTGCCATTATTGGCTTTATCAAACAAACACAGCTTTGGCAACTCCAGACCATAGGAGACCTCCCTCCTTTGGTCTCCTTTGCCTTTAAGAAATCTTATTGTGGCTCACCACACTCTTTAGGCACAATTAATTAAATCAATGGCCCTCTCATAAATTTAAAAATACAACCTTCATGTGTTTAAATCTCTGAATCCCAGCTGGGGAACTGAGAGGCGTGAAATACACAGTCATCACGTCACCGCCATAGAGATGGGGTCTTGGGGTTGTAATTCAGTGATAAATGTATCCTAGACACACACCCATAGTTTGGTCATGCCCTAGAGGCAACAGAAAGCCAAGGAGAGGGGGTGGTGTTTACTGGGCTGTCTGGGTAGGGACTGGTATGGAACAGAGGTTCAGACCAAAACCCAAGGCAAAGCCAGGACTTTCTAGAAAGTTCATTTTATATATATATATATATATATATATATATATATATATATATATTTTTTTTTTTTTTTTTTCTATCTGTGGGTTTGGAAAGAAATATCAGAAATTCTAAGACTACTAAGAAGCTACATTAGGATGTGCATGCACTATGCTGATTTCTCTGAGTGAGGAAAAGCTAAAAGTGACTTCCGTGGACTACATGGCTTCTCTGAGCAAAGGCAAAGACAGAGAGACCTGGCCATGCAAACAGTTACTGAGGATTCAGTAAGTAACAGGTGCTGACTGACATATGAGGGTCCCTGCTCTGTGGTGATTGGCAGCCTAGAAGGGCTGTAGACAAACACCCAAGCAAGCCATTATTGCCACAGGATAGGTGCTTCTGGAAGCATCCCTGGGCAACTGCTCACTGGATGGTGGCCTCCAAGGCAGTGCTTCAAATTGATGTTACTAGGAGTTTCCCAGGTAAAAGATTAGGGGAGCAGAGGTAGAGAAAGGAAAACTGCTCCTGACAGAGAGACAGAGGTCAAGAGCTTGTTCACAGAGTCTGGGGGACTGAAAGTTGCTCAAGGTGAGCCAGGTTAAAGGAGGATGGGTCAAGGGTCAAGTGCAGGAGCTAGCCAGCGGAGACCCAGGCCCAGCTGGGTCCCTGACAACCTGGAAGGTGTCACCTCTGCGAGAAGAAATGAGAGGCTGGTTGAGTGACCCAGGAAGTTGTGGCCGTGGCCCCAGCAGATAGTAAGTGCCCTTTGGTAAATTTTGGAAAAAAAACTTTTTTAAACTCTGAAACAATGTTAAGGACAAGGCTCTTCTGACCCCTTTGGTTTTAGTAGATTCTATTTGTTTTTATTTCACTTATTTATTTACTTATAGGTTAATACTGTTTCCAGTTCACTAAGAATTATGTTTCAAAAAGTACCGTTAACTGAACTCCTAACATCTCACTATAGCAAGTTGTTTTGTTCAGGAGGACTAAAGGAGGGTCCCAAGTCTTGAGTACTGATTCATCTGCTCCTCATCCTCTGATCTCCAGCACCATCAGGTACTTCTGGGGGAAAAGATGGAGGTAGTAGGTAGAGATGTGCGAGTCCTCAATTCCTCACTACAAATCAGTAGCACAGAGGGCCCAAGGTGGCAGAGGCACCTCACTCACTTCTGTCTGCAAAGACAGGGAGGACAGTTTTCATCCTTCATGGGTCTCAGCCAGGTTCCAGTAGATCCCAGGACCACCCATTTGCACAAGACGAACTGGTCTTGTGCCAGGGGTAGCAGTCTACCAGCCAAGACATGCCCAGAGGGATTCTGGGTAAGTCTAACAATAATCATCCCGCTGTCTCTCTGGGCCTGCACATGAACCTGGGCACAGAGAAGCAAACACATATCCTTTGTTTAGTGTCAGAGGGGTGATCATACTCATACCAGCAGTGCCCAGTGAAACCTGGTAAAAGCAGCTCAACTTTTTTTTTTTTTTGGATTTAACTCAGCACCCCTGAACCACATCCTGGATGTTTTTAAAATTTTGAGACAAGGCATTCCTAAGGTTTGCGTCAAACTTTAGATCCTCAGCATCCTGAGTATCTGGAACTATTGGCAAGTGCTACACAACTCTTACTTTAAAACTTATGTTTTAGAGGTGGAATTTCAAAACTATCTTAAAACAATTAAATAAATATAATTGAGCTGGCAGTAAAAAAGTAGGAGGCCTCCCTTGTGCCCCTGATCATCCCCCAGTTTCCTCATGGTGCTGCTGTGTCTTTTGCTCCCCACATCTATCTCATCCAGCCAGCTCGCGGGTCTGCATGAGCACTGTATGAAAACCATGGCTAGAAACCAGTCTTGAATCTACATCTATTTTCAGCTTATGCTCTGTTCTTGGCATTAAAATAAACCCTGGCACCTCATTACACACCGTATGAAGTGGAAGTGCCTTTCATTTTTAAAACTGTCTCCTTCAAGCTCCAAAGCCTGCTTTCTAGTTTTTGCAGGAAGCCATTTGATTTCTTGGGAAAATTGCAAGTTCTAGAGGCTTGGGTTTAATCTGAGCTGGGTGGTGCTGGGCTGAGTAAATATTATTTCCCCTCTGAATGTCAATTCTTTTGTTGATAAGTATCCACTGTCCTGGGATTCCTGATTATTCAATTAGACATGGTGTGTGATGCTTTTTCTCCTAGGTCCCAGCATTTTAAAGTCCACATGTTTTGTCCAGGCTGTCTTTTGACTTGGATATTCTGTCCTGCTTTTGTAAACTGGATTTCACTAAAGACAAGGACTACCTTTGCTTATTTGGGATTGTGATGATTTTATAAAGCTGGAGTTTATGGTGGCTTCCTTATTTTCTGCTTCTTAGAGCTAATCTTGACCTGATCTTCCATTGAAATAAGCAATGGCCGGACTTGTATGTGGTGCCTGAAGACCCCTTTCCCTTGCGGTTCCCACTGGTGGATGGTAGAGCCATCCATTCCTCAGGACCCACCTCCTCATCCTGGGTTTCTACCTTGAGCTCTGCCTCGTGACATCATCCTCCAACCCCTTCCTCTCTTCCAGTGCTTCTCTGCAGTTTGCACCTCCCTGCATCTTATGCTCCAACCAAAAGACTCAGGGTCCCAGGCTGGTGCTGGACTGCTGGCGCGGGCTCCCTGCCTCCTTCTGATTTGGTCTTTGGCAGCGCCCCAGGAACAAGAATCCTCCATGGCACCTGTTCCTTTCTAGTCACCGACAAGGGAAACTTGAGAATCCATTTTCAGAAATGGAACTAAATTGTCAGTGAATCTGTCCCCATCTGGAGAAGAGAGGAAGGTTTGGGGCAGCAACAAAGGCTCCTTTGATTTCTATTAATTAACTACTTTGGACTCCAGGGGTCTGGAGTAGCTTTCGTTTGACACACAAAGAATCTGGGGCACGGATGATACCAATGCATGGGGTGTCTGCACTAGAAAGGGCTCCATGTATTTACCTGTAGGGCAATTCAATTAAAACTAAAGAAAGGAATAAATCTATGAGATTAGCTCCAGGAACAATGCCACCAATTGTGGCCACCTGGAGCAATCCTGACTAACGCAGATGTTAAACAAATATTTAGATGGCTCCAATCAACCCCATTGCGAATCTCTTTATTTTTCTTCTTCAATAACTCCAGGTATGGAAATTCTAAAGTGCTCATTGTTAGACCACTTGGTGATTATTGATTTCAATGACCATATATAGAGAATCTGATTGGCAATTCACATGAAGGGATTCAACTTATTAATACGGCGACATTCTATGTTGCCTACTTGCTCCTTCCCATCCTGTCCTCTACAAATCTTCCCATCAGTGGAGCAATTTCTTGTGACAGACTCACGAAAAAGAGGAGGGGTAAACAAAGGGGGGAAGTTTGGCAAACAGAATGTTGGGCCAGTATTGCTGAGAGAACCTGAAAAGGGAAATACTGGGGTTTGGTTTTCCAGGTGTTTACAAGAGAGGACTGTGAGGGAAAACTGATGCAAAGAAAAAGAATTAAGAATTGTCACCCTGGGTGGTGTATTTGCTCCATGGATATATATGAGTAAAGGTATGTAGAGAAGTTGTCATGTCATAGTGTTTCACTTGCCAAACCGAATTCATGCAGCCATTATACCACTGAAGACTGAGACACTAGTGGTATGGCTCCACTAGAGTGACACATTTACCCACAGACTCAAGTGCTTTTTTGCTACAGTATTATTTTGTTTCTAATGAAACAAGTATAAAGCTTAGAATCTTTTTAAAATACTGAAATAAAAATATTCAAAAATAGGTAGAACTAATAAAACATTGGAATTTGAATTGCATTATAACTTCCTGTTCATTACTTCTTCATACTTTTCGTTTCTCCAGAAAAGCTGATGCTAGGGTCTGTGAGGAGGAGGTCACAGCTATTTGGTCCATACAGGAGCCCCAGGGCCATTGCTTGTTTCACAGGAGGCCTTCTATGTCTCATTTGTTGAGAAGGACAAAGAAATAAAAGGAAAACCAGGTTCTCATGAACAGATGGCAATTCCATGACAATTCAGTGCAGGGAAAAGCCATCCTGTTTCCAGGTGAGGCCTCTGCAAACACACTTTTAAGCAACTCAGATATGGAATCTGCTCCTGTAGGCTAGGTATTTTGGAACTTTCCTTGGCAATGGCTCTTTACTCTGTCTTCACAAAGCAATTGGCTGCAGTTGCGATATTGGTTAAACTGAGGCAAGTAATAAAATTTGAATGTTAGACATGAAATCATTTCATTTGAAGTATTTTTCCCCTATAGGGTGGCCTTGAATTGGCTATGTAGTCCAGGTTGGCCTTGAACTCATGATCTTCCTGCCTTGGCCTCCAAAGTGCTGGAATTACAGACCTAAGCCATCTTAGCCAGATCCATTTGAACATTTTTAGCTTCACATTTTTCAAATGGCCATTTGGCTTTGTATAGACACAATGAAAGAATTATAACCTTTGGCCAACTTTACTGAACAAGGCAATAAAATACAGTTGAAGTATATAGTGCTTTTTGATTTGGCGGGGGGAGTGTGTGTGTCATTATAGCATGAATTAGTCTATGTCATTGGCATGGCTTGAGTTATGGCATTGTACAGAGACTGAGAATTCTGTGGCTGAGCCTGTGAGCTTTTGGGAGGGGAGAGAGTCACACGTATGTTTAAGGATTCCTAAGGAAGGAAGGAATGTTTGCTAGCATCTCTGGGCCTCAAACTTCTCCCCAGAAGAATGATGTTACCTGTTCTACCTTCTTTATGTCACCATTGTGTGGAATATGTAGGAAAAATAAAACACTTTGCAGACTCCAGAAATCCATGCAAATCTCATTTAATGTCCTATTAGCTTAAAGCAACCCTAAATGGAGGACTACAATATATAACACATATAGCATATGTTATGTGGCCATATGAAAAGATAAATCTTAATATTTGTTTTAAGGGTCAATAAGATACCATTTGTCAGCTACATAATCATTATTTACCTACAATTGCAGATTATTTTATGAGGATAATGACTTTTGGGTAATTGCTTTGTCATAGCACAATATCCACATACTTATAACCAACCATGTGAATTATAGCTTTTTAATCTTACAATTACAGAGCAGTGTGTGGCTACCGAAGAGGTTGAGATATAATTGCTAATTACCAAACAGTGCACTGGGACTTTATTTATTTCCTACCATGACAGTTTAACAGCAGGATGCAAAGTGAGTTGTGTAATTTGATCATGGTTTGCATATGTCCAAGGTGAGCAGATTGTTCAGGGTTGCACTGTTTCATTCAGGTGGTAGTTTAATAAAATGTTTCCTGACTTGAGATGCACACATGTGAATTGGAAAGCTTGGCTTCAGTTCCTCCAAGGCATGGCATGAAGTGGCAGATAGAGGGACCATTAGTGTTTCCTCTTGAGTGGGTGCCTGCTTCATTTAAGGGTCTAAGTGAGGGTCAGAGTGCAGGTCACACCCTAATGAAGAGAGTTTGGATCAATAAAGGGAAAGGATCATTAGCTTACATTCCAGCCAATATGTATTGATTCCACCCCTGTTTAGAAGCGATGGGCAATGGAGTGGGCTGTTTGAGTTTAGGTTGTGGTTCTACTACTTGTATACTATGTGACCTGAGCCTGGCCACTTCTCCTGTCTGAGCTTAGTTTCTCCATTTGCAAGATGGAAATGATAATCATTGAACCTTCCTTAGGAGGTGATGTGAGCTGGATTAAGTGAGAATGGATTTAGTGTTCAAGGTAGTGTCTGGCACTTTACTATTGGTACCCACTTGGGATAGCTTCATGTGAGCACCTCCTTTCACCGACCCCTGATCTCAGTATTTTGTGGAACATCACCTATTTCACAAGAATCCTTGCATGTCTGCTATGCAGCAGAGTTGTATTAATATGCTTTAGTATCTTAAAATAAACCTGCCTCTGTCAGGGGCTAGAATATGACACCACAAATCCTTCTTACTCATGTTACCGAACCCTTCCTATGGCGACAATCAGAAAGAGACTTCTCTGATATTCACCTGGAACTTTCAGAAATACTTTTTTCTTTTACAAAGATTAATGTATAGGACTTAGCTCACATGGTTTTTGAGTGAAGATTTGCAATGGCAAGCAGAAGCATAGAAACAACACCCAGGATTTAGAGGCAGATTTATTTATGTCAACAGGAACTGATCAGGATCATTCCCAGAGTATCAGGCCCTGGTCTCTGGTGGTCTAGTGTTATATGAGATAAGCAAGCAAGAAGTACTGAAGCAGAATGGCTTGTCAGTTAGGGATTGCTTTATACAATGTTCATCATAGTGACCAGCTATGCATCACAGTGACCAGCTGTTTTTATGAGACAGAAGCAACTGGAACCAGAATAGGAAATATTACTTGGGCAACTTAGAAACTGAAGTATACTTGGGGGGCACATTTTCTATTGTATCTCCCCCCTCTTTTAATTTCCTTGGCAAATATTTGCTGAGTATATTATATGTGATTTTTTGAGACAAGACTCAACTAGAAGCAGCCAGTGATTTTAGGATGGGACCTAGCCAAGCTTCCCCAAATTATCTTATTCTAAAGATTTTCCTAAATTGTTTTCAGGAAGAGATATAATTTATCCCTGTCTGTTCTGTAATACTACTCTGGTAAGGGAGTGAGGGAGTTAATTGATCTAGAAGAGTGTCCAATGTGTCTTGGACACTTATTAAATCTTGGTTAAGTGTTGTTTGATTGTTCAGTTTTCTTGTGGCAACTGTCCATAAAGTTTAAGGCAAAACAAACAAACAAACAACAACAACAACACAGTTAGCAAGAAGTGGGAAAGCAAGGACTGGAGTAAGCAGAATCCAGGTTAATTAATAAAAACCACACCTAGCAGCAGGGCAGGGAAGCAAGGACTGTGATAAGCAGCCTGAAAAGACATAAAAATCAAGGAGAACAGGTGTGGAGCAATCCTGTGAACAATGTGCTCAGGATTTAGCTGTGCAAGGACTGGTTAGCATCCAGAGTTACCAAAGCAGGGCTTTGATTGCATTGTTTTATTAAAGTGAGCCTTAGAGGAGCTGTCCAGGTAAATTTTCTAGTGGATTGAAGCCTGGATTTTTCAAACTTGTAGCAGTAGTTAATATGTACCTGGGTTACATGTGTGTGCAGGAATGTCTGCAGATATAACCTGTTTTTAAAAAACTGGTTACAAGATATTTCTGTCAAGTTACATTTATTTTTGTGTAATTTGTTTATATAATTTTAAATGGGAAGAGTCCACTATAATGAATGAGGTCAGGGCCATTGACATAGATGTTGAAGCCTGAGCTGGCTGCAGGGGTATGTGTGCCAGCAGCTTGAGCTTGCAAAACAAATGGTGGAGGCAGGACCAGCTTTGATCTTCCTGGAATACCAGGTAAAGTTTTTCTGGCCAGGTCAATGTTTTAGTCAATTAGATCCCTGGAGAGGGCTTAGGCCTCTGGGTTGTGTTGTATTGTGTCATTGGTGGCAGGCTTCCAAACAGCAGCAGGAAGCAGTTTGCTGTGCAGATTATCCCTGCAGGAGAGTTTTGGCCAGAATAGTTTCATCCAAGGTGACCACAGCATAGTTAGCCTGTTGAACTTCATTCCTAACAGAGCTAGTTCCATCTGTAAATAGGGTGTATTCAGCATGTGTCAGGGGTTTAACTTTTTAGGAGTTTATTCCAGTACAGCATTTGGCATCTAAACCTCTAAATCTTGGTCTAAGGTAAGTTTGTCAGTTTTCTTGATCAAAAGGACAGTGGCTGTTATAGAGCATAAAGGCAAAGGGAAGAGACAGCCTTTAGTGACCACATCCAAGTATTTGCATAGGTAGGCCACCAGGGGCTTCCAGGGGCTGACGGTCTGAGTAAGCATCATTGTTTTGTGAATTTAAGGATCCATGTTTTATAGAAGCTAACAGCTTTAAGAAATTTGAAGTTTTTTTTAAAGACAGTTTCTGCTACATATTATGGCAGAGCTTTTGTGCCTTTCACCCTTTCTGCCAGACACAAACATACAGCCTGAAAGTACATCTCCTTTACACCAAACCAGTTACCCTGGTGTCTTGGGTGTCATTAATCAGATTGTAGTGAAGAGGAATCAAGTTTTTGAACCTTGGGGAGATTGAATCCAGGTTAGTAAACCTTTGAATCTAGAACTGGGGTCTTTGTGAAGAAGAGCTGGCTGACAGGGGTCAACTGAAAGCAGAAGAAGGTGTTCTTTAGGTCCAGGCAGGTGTAACAGCAGGCTGTGAGTGGCAGAAGACTAAGGCACTGTATATGAAGGGCAATCACAGCAGTGCTAGCAGCTTAAAGATCTTGAACTGGCTTTATGGACAGGAGAAGTGTATTTGGAACCAAATCTGTCATCAGAACCTGCTGAAAATAGTAGAAAAGTTTTTAACCCCTTATGGCAATTGAATCCAAGTGAGCTGGCCTTTTGTCTCAGGATTTTCTCAGTTGAAGGGGTTTATGAAAAAACTTGCAAGCAGGGGAAGGTATCTTTTAAATCTAGAACATTCAAAAGAGGTTGTATGGGTCAGGAACCACAGAATGGTTGATGGCATGCAGATATTGCCCAAGGTGATTAACAGCTTGTCAGGATGATGTGTGGCTGGATGCCTGTTTGTGCTTTCCATGACATCTGATAGTAATGAGAGTCAAAGTGAGGTGGCATGGTTGATGACCAGTCCCAGGGGTGAGTCTTTAGTTTATATCTCTGGGAAGAGAGTTTTGTGGTTTTCTGTTTTAGGCCAATGCAGGTGTCATCTTTCTCTTGGGGAACAGTCAAAGTTGGAAGTTCAGGGTTAAATGAGAGAGAGGCTGACTTGTTTGGTGCAAAGGAGATACTCTTTCAGGATGCAAGTTTGTGTCTGGCAGAAGGGGTGAGGCGCAAGAGCTCCAGTTGCCCTGGTGATGGTAACTTTTTGACAGAGAAAAAGGCAGAGAGTTTTGTTCCATTGTTTACCAGGAATGTCACAGGCTTGCCACCAACTTTTGCAATGACTGCAGGCTCTTGGGGGACCTAAACTGATAGAGCTTGGTCTGTTCTATCTATTCAGGTTTAGAAGGGCACAACTCATTTGTCAGTGTTGACAGTCCAATTTTTCTTTAGTCAAAATGTGAAACTCAGAAGGAAGTTTCACATTTTGACTGTTTTCATCAAATGATGTCATTTGACCAGGATAAGTAGAAGGCTTTGGAAGGAGGGTCTTTGTGATTGAATGCAGACAATGGCTAGCTGGAATCCATTTAACCAACTGAAAGTAGACAAACTGAGAATGGAGAGTCAAGCTGTAAGTGTTGGTGACAACAGTGGCAGTCAATGAGGGTACCAATGAAGAATTCTCAGGAAGCATAGGCATCTTTTTTCTTTTTGGTTTTTATTTGAGATGCAGAGGATGGTTTAATTTCATTTTTAACCCCATAAAAGCCCTTTTTCTGTGGATTTTGACTAATTAGTTCCCTTCTCCAATTTCCTAATGTGTTGTGTACACTTGAATGATGTCAGAACAGACAAGAGGGTGAATACCCCTCAGAGAGAGACCATTTAGATGCCCACCTGGCTATTTCCCTTGCAGGGTCTTAGGCATGATTTAGCTAAGGAGGATATGAAGCCTCTACTATGCCCTATGGTGATCACCACAGAACTGCAGGGGAGGGTCCAATCAGCCACCCTGACCAGTGCTTCCCAATCTTGGTGCACAGACAGAGTAGCTTATTGCATATGTTGTCCATTCCACTCACTCACACATTCATTCAGCAGCACTTAGAGGTTAAACATTCCAACCCCTCTTCCCTTAAGTGTGGCCTTAACTAACAAGAGTTAATTAAGCTTTTCTTCTGCTCAAACTGAATAGAACTAAAAGACAGAGTAACTGGGGTGCCCTCAGGGGTCTTACCAGAATTAGGCAGGCAGGCATGCATACAGACAGTATCTTCCTACTTTTGGGGTCGTATGTGTGCCACTTGAGCAGAGAACCAGGGATCTTTCTCCAGACCTCTGAGGGGACATGAAAAATCTTGAGGGAGCACCTTCCCATTGGGACCTGGAGAGGTCCTTGCTTCATCCACCAGGACCATGACCAATGACCATAGAGGCCAGCATAGTTGGTCTTCCAATTCAACAGATGCCAATTCACCAGATGCCAATTCATCAGATACAAAGACAGGTAGAAACACTGAAACAACACCCAGGATTTGGAGTCAGATTTATTTATGTCAATGGGCACCCATTGGGATCATTCCCAGAATATCAGCTTTGATTTCTGGTGGTCTAGGGCTTATATGAGTTAAGCAAGCAAGAAGTATAGAGGTAGAATAGCTTGTCAATTGGGGATTAGTTTATACAACGTGCATCATAGTGACCAGCTGTTTTTAAGAGACAGAAGCAACTGGAACTGGAACAGGAAATATTACTTGGGCAACTAAGAAACTGACATACACTAGCTGGGGTGTATGGGGACATTTTATGTTACACTATTGTTTTTTAGCCTGACTCCTTTTGGAAACCAACCCTTTCCCCACAGCATGTCCCCTGCAATGAGTTACAGCCTTCTTTTCATAGAAATCTCCCTCTCCTTAACACTGTTACATAAATTCCAGCTTCCCAGGGAAACCATTTCTTCCATTTTACATGCATATACTTGAGCCACTCACAATCTACACAGGCCATCATCTTCACCAGCAACTCAGTCACATTTGCACAAGGAATACTATAACCTAAGTGCTCAGAACTGGACTTTCTCAGCCTCTCCTGCACTTCACAGTTCCAGTCTAGGACAGTAGCTTCTTTGAAGAATGCTGACATTTCTGCATTCATCTGCCCAATGCCTTCAAAGTTGCTTTTCTTGCAGCCAGGAGAAAAAGTTCATCTGAGAACTTGTAAAAGGGCAGAGAACTTTTAAATTCTCTTAGGAATGATCCTGAGAAAATTCAGAGGGAAATTTTGTTGCAGAATTGATATTTACATTAAAATTAGACTTCTAGTTTTCCAAAATCATCGTTCCTGGAAAGGTTTAATCCAAAGAAAAGAGAAATATGGGCAGCTATGAGAAAGAAAAAAATTACATTTTTGATAGAAAAAGTGAATGAACTAATTCTAGGCAAGGTATTTCTCAGATGGCAGCCCACATCAGGATATCTGTTTGTGAATAAGCTCTGGCCTATTTTCATAGCTATCAAAAGAACTTCCTCTTCAATTTTTCCCATCCACAAGTCTCCATAATGCAAACTTTGGAGCAGGTACACTATCAACGTTTGTCTCTTTAGCATAAGTGCACGGTGAGAAGTTGGATTCTGTCCATCTTCCTAATGAAACCAAAGCCAAGTGCATAGAAAATACACTATTGAAATAAAGAAGATCAGAAAACATCAGCATACAATTTTAAAGTTTGGAAGAAATAATTTTCTTTTTTTGATGTGAAAAAGTAAAAGATTTTCTATTCTAGGTAGGATTTAAACTCTCTTTACTAAGAGATCATCTCTTCCTAAGAAAGCCGGTTAGTTCAGAAGTTCTGTGCTTGAGCCTGACCATACTGGCCTCTTGGTTAGTGTGTCTGGTGAGTAGAATGGGTCTGGGGGCAGCAGACCCCTGACCCAGGACCACTCTTCACCAGGTCTGAATTCTTGGTCTTCTGCTTTCATTCTGTCTTGCACCAGTTGATGATGTTCTGTGCCTTAGTTGCCCCACTTGAAATGGGCAAGGTGAGTGCTGCCTTGTAGTAGTGCTATAGGGGTGAATGTAAAGATGCAGGATAGATGCTCAGGAAGTACTCATTTCCTGTTTGTTATGGTCTGTGTTCCCCCACAGCCTCCTGCAGTCATAAGTGGGTCTTTTTCAGAGGTGGCCAGATCTGGAGTACATGAGGCTGGGATTGATTTGTGATGTAATCCTAGGACTCAGGGTGTGAGTGCTACCTGCCCTAAGTAGTCTGGATAAGACATAAGGGATAGAAAGAGCTGTGGCTTTGCTACCTTCTGCCTGCCATGAACTGTTTCTTCTCTGCAATCCCTGTCTGCCATGCTACGCTGCCCGGGAGCCAACCGATTATGAACTGAAACTTCTTCAAACTGTGAGCTAAATAAACCTTTCCTCTGTTAACTTTGGGTGTAAGGTATTTTGTCTCAGCAACAAGAGAGAAGTAACTAACACACTGTTCATCTCTTTCCTTTATTTTTCCTTCTATCCTTTCACCCTTCACCACTATCTAATTCCAGAATATCCATCAACCAAAAAGAAACCTGTATTTACCATGAGGCACTCTCAGTTCCTCTTTTCCTCCAGTCCCTGGAAACCAGTAATCTATTTCTGTCTGTGTTGTAGTCAGGGATTTCAAAGAAAACAATTTACATCTGGGACACATAATTTATAGTATTATTTTTATAATGGTCACCCAAAAAGTCAAATACAAAAGAAAGAGTGCAGGAAATCTGTCCAAACACTAAGACCCAAAGAATCCAGCTGAGGGCCTGGATCCCATGGGCAATGTCCTGCATGAGTCCAGCTGAAGACCTAGAGCCTATAGCAATGCTTCTCATGAGTCCAACTGGAGCCCATAACAATATCTCATGCAAGTCTGTTTCATGGATCTGCAGTGGAAACTAAGAAAGTCTGTGCCAGCAGGATGAAGGATCTGTGCCAGTAGGTTGAGGGTTCTGCACTGGAGCCAGGAAGCAATGCTCAAAGTAAGGACCAGGACTCCCTGAAAAGTACCATAGCCATTCTCAGTGACAGTGAGGTCCCAATAATTATCAGTTCTCCAATAATGTGAACAGCCAAGTTTGCATCAGGAAAAAAGCTCAATAAGCTCTTGGAGGAGAGCCAGTGGCAGCAGGAAAACCAACATCACCACAGAGAACCAAAAACACTACCTCTTTGTCTCTAGTTCTCCTCTTTATTTTGACAACAATCCTCAGGTGGGCCATCCCCATGCAGCACCACCCTGATTCAGTTCAGCTGGTATTACTTGTTGACCACCAGTTATCAATCCATACAGTCTGTAAGACTTGCCAATACCAGACATTTCATATAAATGGAATCATACAACGTGTGGCCTTTTGTTTTTGGCTTCTTTCATTTAACATGTTTTCAAATCATCCACAGTGTAGCATGCCCATATTTTATTCCTCTTCATGACTGAATAACGTGTTGTTGTTTGGCTGTATATAATCTGCTATTTTTAGTTTGTCCATTCATTATTATGAGCATTTGGGTTGTTCCTACTTTTTGCCTGCCTTCAATAATGCTGCCATGAACACAACTGAACAAGACTGTGAGGACATGTGCTTGCCCTCCTTTCGCTATGCACATTGTTCCTGAGCTTCCTGCAACTTGAGTGGGGTGGCAAGGTAGTTCAGGGGTAAACTCTGGGGTCTGGTGACCTGGCTACACTACTTGGTTCCAGCAAAGGGATGTTGAACAGATTACCAGCACTCTAGCTGCCTCCCCCCATCCTTCATCTGTCAGATGATGATGATTCACCTACTGTTTTCACGGAGCAGCAATGACAAACATTTTAGAGACAAGAGCCCAAACTGCAACACAAAATCCACTTTTTTATCACAAAGCACCAACACTGCAATACTGAGGTTTTAGCTTAGAAAAAACAGCTCATACATTAACATCTTTCTTCTTAAAAGGAAAGCAAATAACTCCAGTGCCATAGGTTTACCATTACTGTCATAGTGCAACCCATATATTAGTAAGAATAGAGTACTGTGTGGTCTATAATAGGCCCCAAAGTGTTAGCTGTTATTAGTTTGCCACATCCATGTGCCAGGAGGTGCTTACCTCTCTCCTGCTGCATTATTCTTACTGGTTATGGGGAGCCAAGGTGAGAGTTAGAGATCCCTTTCTGAAGCTACCTCCATGGGCCCCTTGTAATGACCCAAGAGGAACAAGGCATACTGGTCCCTCCACAAGTGCAGCCATCAGACCACCTTCCCAATTTCTTCTCTTCCTTCCCTTTGGGATAGCTACTGAAAACAAGTGTTTTATCTCTAATCAATTTCTAAGCCTAATCAATTCCTCTTGGCCCAGACCCGCTTATCAGGACACACATTTCCCTGGGCTTTTCTGTGTCTAATGTCTTTTGGCTCCTGTTGTTTAAAGGTCGTGATTTTAAAGACAGACTAGTAATGGAGCAGCTCTCCCTCTCTCCCCTGCCTGAATGCCAACCAGCTCGAGGGCCAACATGCCTTTAATTCCATGCCTTAGACATGGCTTCAAGAGAGAAATATGAGCCCAAGGGACAACCTTGGGGATGGGCCCCAGTACGCCTTTCAAGCATTCCCGGAGTGTCATAATTAATGTGTCATAATTAATACCTACTGCTGCCAAGCCAGAATTAAGAGTCACGTCCTGGTCCCCAGGGGCACATACATCTCAGCAAAACTCCAGTTTCTGGGCCCTGGTATGAGATAACCTCAGCATTATATGAGCCTCCTTGCACAGACTTGGAACCCCCAGGTGAAGGGGGTTTGAGGCAGCCACACTGGGATTCTCCTTTCTCCAACTAGCCTTGCAAACCCTCTGTTTTAGAGATAGAGTGTACACCATGGGACCCCAAATCCCATTTTGTAAGTCTGGGCCTGTGTCCACGAGTTTCTACTACCAGGGTCTGGTGAGAGCTCAGAGCCCAGGCCTTAGAGGCAGGCTGATGTAGATACAGATCTTGCCTTCACTGTTTTTAGCAATTTAGGAATTGTGGGAGAATTCTGTCACTTCTGTGAGTCTTAGTGTTCTCATCTATGAAATGAAAGGCAGCGCTACCTTGCTCAGTTGCTAGGTGAATTAAACAAGGCAATATAAAGTGCTTTGGCCAATGCTCATCAAAGACTAGCGCCTGTCATGGTCATCACATCTTCTCCATAACCTTCATCATTTCCTGATGATGCACACTCAGCTTGCCCTCCCTGAACTCACCACCTTGCATTCTTTCAAACTGGCCCTGCTTCTCTGCTCTTTCTTGGTAAGCATAACTGATCTCAGCCCTGCAGGATTTCACAGAGTCCCTGACTTGTCCTTGTCCCTTGCCATGGGTGGGGGAGAATGGTCACCCAGCATCCATTCCTCCTGCTACCTCTGTCGGTAAGAGCACTGCACCCCCTGGCACACATTCTCATCTGGCTCCCTGCTGGAGGGTTCAACCCCCTCATAGGGCCCCTGCCACAGCAGCAGGGCATCTTTCTAACCATTTCCCTCACTGTGTTATACTCGCAAAGAGATTCACTGGTGAACTTAAGAAGCAGATCTGGTTTCTCCTGCACTTCCTAATGGGACCCAAAGAATGGCCTAGTCTCCAGGGCAACCTTTCCATCACACATGGCATTGTGTGCAGTGACTTGATCATGCAGGAGTGCATACACTGCTCTTGGCCCTGGCATATCTTGTACGTAGAAGGCCTGAGCTCAACAACAGCTTCATATAGCTCTGCTGGACCATTCCCACCAGCCTCCCTGACATCCTTTCCCTCACCATCTCACAATTACCTGGGCAAAGTAGATAAAAGGAGAAATTGAGAATGACAGGAGGAAGAGGAGGAGGGAGAGTGGCTGAGGAAGGAGTAGATTCCCCAGTGTTTCTAGGGAGGTCAAGGTGGTTCCAGTTAAAAGCAAAGGTTGGCACGGAACCGAGGCAGGTCCCACTGCTCACCTGACATCAACCACATCTGTCCTGCAGTCAAGGTCTCACTATAAGGATCAAGGTGTCTCAAGATCCCCAAGGGGTTATAGGACCACACCCAGACCCCCACTCAGACTCCAGGCTGAGCAACATGGGCATCACCTACTTATTGGAGTCCCTCTATAAACTCTTTTTTTTTTTTCTTGAAGATGTTCTGTTGCAGAGTGTTCTGATATCCAGGAGTGACCCATTGAGGGCCAGGACTGAGTCGCCAGGAACTGTTCAGTCGATAGGAACAGAATGGAAGTCGGCTTAATTTCTCAATCCTAGAAGTATTTATGAGCATTTTTCTTGACCAGCAGGAGGAGAAGGAGGAAGAGGAAAAATAGAAGGAGGAGGAGGAGGAGGAGGAGAGAGAGAGGTAATATAGCACTGGTTGGTGAAAAGGAGTCTGTCAGAAGATGGAAAAGGCAGTAGGAGCAAGAAGGACAGCATGAGTCAACCACAGTGCAAAGAACCGCGGACAAGGGTCTGACCTTCTTTGGAGTCAGTGGCCCTAAGCTGATGCTCAAGCCCCTGCAGGACCTCAGGCTGCCGTGCTGATCGGCTCATGTCTACAGTTCTGAGGGAATCCAATGCCCGACTGCTGGCCCATGGCCCAAGCTTGGGGGTCCACTACTCGTCAGACACGTATTTCCATGTCTGGGCCCAGAATGAAGCATCCAGCTGCAACGGCTTCCTACAAATTCCATGGTGCTTTGTTTGAGGGGGAGAAATGAATCCAGACCTTCCTACGGGCTTTCCTTGCTCTGTCAGCCACAAAATAAATTAGACAGGTCAAACGTTGTAGATTTAATCTCACTGTGAACTGAAAACATAGTAGCTCTCCTTGCCATCGGAGAATCTGCGAGCGCTTGGTGACCCCCCGGTGAACCGGAGGAGCTGGGGCAGCCAGCAGGTGCAGCTGGAGCCGACTCAATGTGACATTCACCGCGATCCTTTGTGCCTTTCTGAGAACTGCTGGGTAGCATTTGGAACTGAATACTCCAGGGCTTTCCCTCACCGTCTCACAATTACCTGTTCAGGGTAGAAAAAAGGAGAAATTGAGAGAAGAGGAAGAGGAGGAGGGAGAGTGGCTGAGGGAGAAGGAGCAGATTCCTCACTGATTCTGTAGGGGTCATGGTGGTTCCAGTTAAAAGCAGAGGCTGGCACAGGAGCCAAGGGAAAGAAAGGAGTGAGAGACTGTATTTGATGGAAGCGGGTTGCTCTGTACTTCACAGCAACACAGAGAGCTGAGTGCCCGTCCTGCTGGCTTTCAGGATGGAGGGAGGTTGTAGATGTGGGGAGTCTTGAGGTGTCATCAGCCTGGTGGACAGAGGGAGGCCTAGAAAGCGTGGTAGATTCAGATATCTGTGACCACTGCTGCTCCCAAGGTAGATTAGTGGCAGCAATTTGGCACACTTGGCAGACACAGGCAGCAGTCAGAGCCTACCTTCCATTGGTTTGTCCTATGGCACAAGGCCTGAGTCTGCGCACGATAATTCCTCTCTTCCACCCTCAGCTGTCACTCCGCAAGTGACCATTGGAAGATGGTCCACTTCAGGCTTATCTGGCCCCAAGGATCAGATGTGGCTGGCATTTGGAAAAGTCACTGGGACTCCAGAAAATGGTTGTGGACTAACTGGCTTGCTCCTCATTTTAATTCTGATCAGACTCATTTCCTCGGTGGAAAAGGGAAACAGTGAGAGAAGGAAAGCCCTGTTTGGATCACAGGAAATGCCATGGCTGAAGGAATTGAAGGTCTAAGGCAACATCAGTTCCCACAGTGAGATGGAGGCTTAGGACTTGTCAGAGATACAGAGTTGAGAAAGAGGGATTTGAGTACCTTACAGCAGGCAACCCCAACCCATGGGCCATGGACTGACCCAATAGGACCAGTGGCTGCCCAGCAGGAAGTGAGTTGCAGGCAGGCAAAGCTTCATCTGTATTTACAACCACAACCCATAGCACCCATGGCTGCCTGAGCTCCACCTTCTGTTAGATTAACAGAGACATTAGATTCTTATAGGAGAGTGAACCCTACTGTGAACTAGGGACCTACGTTGTGCGTTCCTTTAAATCCCTCAAAATAATACTCCCTCACCCACCATGCCACCATACTCTGTCATACCACAAAACTGGTACTTGATGCCAAAAGATTGGGTCTTCTGCCGTAGAGGAATATATTCAGGAAGGTCTCCCTCCCCTCTCGCCTCTTCTATCCATGCTGTGGCCCACCAGGGAGGCATTCTCTAGGTACTGGCTGTATCTTAAATACCACCATCAATGGGAGTCTTTACAGGCAGAGAGAAAGGAAGCTGAGCAACAGGCAGGTCTTACCTGAGCAATATCTCCAAAATAACTATCTATGAAGTCAGGCTCCAGGTTTAAGTCTAATTTATAGTAATTGGAGGGATAATCACATTGGAAAGGGATTTTCCAGAAGGGTCAAGGAAGCACCATAATGCTCGCTTCCCTCTGGGCTTATGTGAGGGAAGAAGGTCCAGTCTAGAGTACAAGGAGATGCCTTGAAGGAATACAGGGGAGAGGGAGGCCAGAGGGTCACTTACCAACAGCTTTGAACCTTGCAGAGTATCAAGCATTGTTCTGGGTTTGGGGTCTTAAATCTAATTGAATCCTAAGCTAATCAGATGTTGATAACCTGATAGGAGTTTTGGCAATTCACTGAGCCACTCCTTCATAGGGGACTCTTCCCAGACCGGAGACCATCAGGGAGCCTGGGTAGGTGGGATGACTGACCTTCTGTTACACGTCTCTCAGCATGTTCCATCACTGACTCAACCAGGAGCCTAGGGCAGTAACTTGTGCAGAAGGCTCTAGCCTTGGAGCCCTAGTACCACCACTAGTAAGTAATCTGAGCAAATCCCTTCTTATCTGAGCCAGTTTCCACTGAGAACTCAGAGGGGTCTCTAAGAAGCCCTGATACCTGAGTCAGACTAGACTGTGCTTAGTAGGCTGCACCTGTGGCCATCCCCCAAGCCCTGAGGCAACGTGGTAGAGACTGAGCTATTCTGCTCACCTGGGAGTAGACTTTCAGTCTGCCAGCCTAAAATTCAGGTGGGGCTGGGTGAGGACAGAGGCTCCAGCATGTGCCTCTTTGGTGTCATTACTGTGAGGGCAGGTCTATTTCCCAGTGACCTCTGCACTTTTGTATTCAGAACAGCATTCTCTGAAACCTGTAACTTGGGAAGAAAGAGGGTCACCAAGGTTGGTACTATAGTTTGTATAAATAACGCTCCCCAAAAGCCCAAGTATCAAAGACTTGATCCCTAGCCCATGGTGTTATTGAGAGGTGGGGGAAATTGGAGAAAGTAAGAAAGAAGCTGGACAATTTGAGGAGTATCCTTAAAGGAGACATGGGGACCCTGGCCACTTCCTGTCTTTGTCTTTGCTACCTAGCTGCCATGAATGGAAAAGGGCTCCTTCACCATATCCTCCTGTTATGCTGCCAAAAGACCCAAAGCTTCAGGTCTAAATATCCATGAACTGAAGCCTCTGAAACCATTAGCCTAAACAATCTTACCTTCCTTTAAATTGATGATCTCAGGCATTTTGTCACAGTAATGTAGAGCTGAGTAGAATAGTAGGCTTGAGGGGGTCTTTAAGGAAAGGTATTGAGTTGTCTTTGCCTGTCTCCTGTCCCCAGATGGTTCTTGGCAACTGCTAGGTGAAAATGAAGGCTTTGCTGTTCCCACTCATTTCCAGACTTTCTGCAGTTGCTTCTTTCCTTGGGTCAGGTTGGGGGCAAATGGTAAGTGCTGCACTGGCAGTGACTTTTCCTATATTTCTTCCACTTCCTCCAGTGCCTGCTACATAACAGATGCTCACTAAATATTTTTTGGGCTGAAAAAATGTCATGACACCCCCTATCTTCCTTGTCCTTCAGACAACTCTGAAAGAAAGACAGCCCCAAAGGCTGGCAGGACAGTTTAGATCTGGAATGTTCCCCAAAGGTCACTAAAGATCTGTACACTTTTTCTTCTCTAGACATGGTCTGAACCACAGGAAAGAGGAACTCTCTGAGGACTCACCAACTTTTTCTGGAGGCAGCTGATCTGAAATGGTCTCTGGTTATGTGGATAGAGTTTTTATGGTACAACATCTTTGTCATTCCTGTATTTCCCATATCTTTCCATCTTTCAAGAATAACAGAAACCCATTAATTTACAAAAGCTGTAGCTGCATCACCACAAATAATACCAGCTTGAAGTAGTAGAACTTATCAGCCCCACAAGAGAGGTTTAGAAGACTTGCTCTGAAGTTCAGGAAGAGGAAAAGCCCTCTTGGTGGAACTGTCAAGCTGGATCGTAAGATCGTCCTTGAGAAGAACCTTGCAGGATTGGTATGGTCAGAAGACATAGCTGGAAGGAAGGACATAGCGTGAGATCAGTCGTGTTCACTGGGCATCTGCTGTTCCACTTGGGGGCAGGACCACAGGTGCGGTGAGATGTCCCTGTGATCATTTTGGTGCTGCAGTTCTGAAACAGTGACAGGCAGGAAGCAGGCACAGAATAAATGCTATGGAATATTGTAGCAAAAGGATGAAATTGGGTCTGGTGCAAATGGTGGGTGGCTTCAATGTCAGGGTCAGAAACAGCCTCTCCTACTTTTGGCAATAGAAGCCATCTGATTTCTGAAGCTGATCAGAATTCTACTTTAGGAACATTAATCAAGAGCGAGTGCTCTGTCTTTTTCAATCAAGTTGAAATTCTTTGTTGAGAGAATATAGTTAAGACCTGGAATTCTTAGATCTCAGACTTCAGGAAGCTTCCATGTCAACAGTTCCCCCTTCAATTCAATATCTTAAATTTAGAATGTGTCAAGATATGACATCCATCCTCCTTACCCCCACTACAGATCATCAGTGAACAAAAGCTGTGAGTTCTTTTCTAAGGAGTGGACTTTAGACAAAGGTCAGACTTTTCTTTTTCTATAGAGAAAGGTAGTAAATGTCTTGTGGGTTGAGTGCCTATATTGCTCAGTTCTGCCACTGTTGGAAAGCCAACACAGGCAACACATAAATAAATAAATGTGACTGTGTTCCAATAAAACTTTATTTATAAAAATAATTGGCCTACTTGTCGTAGCTCGCTGACTCCTGGTATAGACCATAGAATGACTTGGAGTCCAGCTTGCTTTTCAGGCCATTTTGATTTTTGGATCCCACATGGGGCTCTGTGAGGACACCTTGCTTTTAATCTGGATACCCTGATTCAGAAGGGAGCTAATTCTAGCTACTTTTGTTGCCAGTGGTAATGTTAATCCTGACTGTTCGGTCTTGATAAGCAGAGCCTTGGTCCAAGCACACGGCCTGTTTGAGGAGTAGAACATAGATCTGAAACAGGCCCAAAGACCCTGGCTCTTAGGGTATATTTAAGAGGGCCTGGAGCATCCATGGCAAAGCTCAGCACCTCCTGGTCCAACTTCTTGTCATTTCACACACGGCCATTTTTGAGAAATTCCTCCAGTGGCCACTGTTGACGCTGCTGTCACTCTCTGTTGATGAGTCCCCCTCACTGATATGATGGGCAGTTTAAAATATGCTTAGAAACGCTGTCGGTGCCCTTTTGAAAACAGCCTACCAGGACCTGATGAAACAGGGCTAGTGATGAGTCTGGTTCTTCCTGGATGACACGTGGTAGGTAAGTGGCAGGTAATCCTTTTCTTAATCTCCTCACTGCCCCAAGAGGCTTATGGTAACTGATACTCCTGTGAATGTCACAGAAGCTGATTGAGTTACCTGGAGAGGCCGAGGCTCTTCCTGCTCCTTCCCTAATGGAATGTGTTCAGATAAAGGCACCTTGACTTTGGCTACAGTCTCCTGAGATGTTGCTCTGAAGAGAAAATTCGATTTCCCCTAAGCTGTGACTGATAAGACTTTTTGATTTTCCCTGAAGCATTTCACCCAACTCTGCCCCTCTGGGAGCTGCTGCACACCTGTCTATAATTATGGCCTGGGGGTGGGGCAGGGAGAATCTTAGGGGCTTAACTGCTTCCTATTATGCTTTGGCCTTTGATTCTGAGGTTAGAGCAGCCTTGACTTGGGGAATTTCACTATAAGAATCCTTGCTTTTCTCAGTGTCTTGTTACTTTTCTCATTGCTGATATGAAATACCCACCTCACAAGTTAAGTGAAGAAAAGTTTATTTCAGCTCACACTTTACCTGGATGTTTTAGTCTATCATCAGCTTGCTTCTCGGGCAGGTGGCAGGGCAGAGCCTCATCACAGAGAAGAAACAGTCCACGGAGCGCCAGGGAAGGCAGGAGACAGAAAGCAGCAAAGCAGCAGCCTCCGCTCCCTTTTATCCCACCCAGGTTACAAGCCTTTTGGGTGGTGTTTCTGTTTTCAGTAAATCCATTTTTGCTGTCTATTGCCCAGAACTATGCTTACTCAATCAGTTGATTTACTATCACACACCCTAAATCCCAGCATCACACCCCCTAGTTCCGTCCATTTCTACAAAACCTCACCAATGAATTCAGGAGGCTTTAGGAGTACATCTGAATGCAAGCGTAACACTCTCTCTGATGAAGGACAGCTCTACAAACTATGCTGTCCCGAAGGTTTAATGGATCCATTGGAACCAGAAGGCTGAGTGGCTTGATCCAGTCAGTTGCAAGCTTGTGTCTAGATCCTGGCCCCTCTCAGTGGGAACATGGAAGGCAGTCTCATGGAGTAGAGAGAATCTTGCACTGGGTCCTTGAAGTGTGGCTGCTGGCCTCTTAATTGCAGTTACTTTGACCATATCCCTTGTCTTGACCCATTTGTGGAACAGCTCCAATAAAAGATCACTCAGGCTTAGGGTTGCCCGATTTAACACATAAAAATACAACTAGATCTGACTTTCAGATAAACACGAAAAATGCTTTAGAAGTAGGCAACATTTGGGTCATACTGAAAAACTGTTGTTTGTCTTCGAAATTCAGCTTTACCTGGGTATCCTGTGTTTGACCTGTGAACCCTCTTCATGCTGCTTCTTCCTCAGAAGGAGTCTAAATTCATATTTTTGGCTTTAATACCAGTGCTGCCAGTAGCCACATGCAGCAGATAAGTATGAAATGTCTGGATAACTCTGAAAAGTTATCCTCCTTAATTTGTACTCATGCTAAACTCATGCTTAATTTGTACTCATGGTTTTTGAAAGAATGGTTCATGACAGTGTCACCAGTGCCCTAATGCAGTACCTGGTACCGAGGTTGTGTTCAGTATTAGTTGAATGAATGAATGAACAATCTCCAGCTCAGTGTACATGGTACTGATTCAATCTTTGCTTGAACATCATGTAGTATAGACTCCAGTCGAGCTGGAACCAAGTCTGACACATGCCCATGTTTTCCTGAGCACTCTACTTTTTTTCATGATGGACAGTACTGTGAGCCTTGGAGCCAGATGGCCTGGGGTTGGTCTCAGCTTTTCCTAGTCTGTATCTCTGGGTTATTTTCTTTAAGGCTGCAGGTCCCAGTTTTCTCATTTATAACCTGGAAGCAACACTAAAACCCAGTAGGGCTTTTTTGTGAAGAATATGCATGGAATGGATTAGAATATGGATTTTATAGTGTTTCACCCTCAAATGCCAACCATCCTAAAAATCCCACCTCCTCTATAAAGCCCACTTTAACTTCTCTCTGCTCCACAGGAGAAATCAATCTTTCCTCCACAGTGCTTTGAGATGGAAATGAACTGCGGTCAGTACTCCCCTCTCCTACCCATCCTACATTACTTACAGGAAAGGAACTCCATTATATTTGGTTGTTTTCTCTTTGCCAGAAGTGGTCTGAGACATGCGCTTGAATAAGTTAAGTAATAAATCAATTAGTACCCACAGTTGCTAGAGATAAGAACTTCATGATAAGTTGCAATATGGTGCGATGACCCATGGAGGCATTTTTACCTCGTGCTCTCTTCAAATGATAGGAAGATCAGTGAAGGTACAAAGGAAGGCCCCATGTGGAATATAACTACAAATGGTGCCCAAGGCTTGGGGTGGTAGGAGGAGCAGGGGTATTCTGCCATAGCTGAAGGTCTCAGGAGACTTCCATCACCCTGTATATGAATATGGTATAGTGGGGAAGAGAATACAGGTGTGGAGAGACGCTCACGCCTGCAAAAGACCTTGGCACAAAGGGCTCTACAATGAGGCGCTGTCTACTGCCCAGCATCTGCAAGGTCTGTGGGGTACCTCGTTGCTTGGTTTGACCAGCACTGGGCCTCAAGTCCACTGGCTTCCCAGCAGGCTCCTGTTTGTAACTGAGCAGAGGCAAGAGCAGGACTTGTAGCTCAGAGACTTGAGTTCATTGTCCTAAGGCACAGGAACATGGAAAGCTCAGTGGGTCGATGAAGAGGGTCATTGTCCCAAAGTCACTGCCTCCTGTTCATGCAGGCACAGCCCGTGGGGGCTGGGAGTGGAATGGATGAGGTGGCAAACTCCCTGCTCCCCCCGCCGCTGTGTTTTCCCCGTGCCTGGGGCCTGATATATGGCATGCACATTCCCTACCCCACCAGCTCCCCACCCCAAGAATAAAGGTCAGCCTGAGCTTCAGCGGTTTGAGCTAGTAAAGATTTTTATAAAAACTCACTGTCTTGATTTGTGTTCAAGTACTTTAAAGTTCACATATTTCTTGTTTGAACTTTGCTGGCTGTAGTCATTTCATCTGCAATCAGCCTGGATTGGTTCTGCTTATTCAGAGCTCATCAATTACAGAGAACTGGACTGCAGCACACGCAGCCCATTCATAGGCTTCGCCCCAAGCTAGCCGATTTATCTGACATTTAATAAGGAGTTTTAGATTTTGCAGCTTATCAGAAGAGCACCGTGCAAGTGTGGGTGAGCCGGTGAATCCCAAATAAGTGGGCTGCTCAGGAATCTTTATTCCTTTCTACCCACTTCTGGTCCAGCAGCACTGTTCTGGGTATGAGGGCATTTTGCCTCTGTTCTTTGCTTTGGTTGTATCTTCTGCCTTTTTCTAAAATTGCTTTATGGTAGGGCATCATTTAAATGTTGAAAGGCAGATCAAGAGAGAACTCCAAATCCAGTTTTGGGGCTGAAGCTGTTGCCTGCACAAGTCCCATTGATACCCTAGATACCCCAAACTAACAGTCCACTGTTGAGGACTGTTTCTCCTCCCCAAATCCACCCCCAGGCTCTCCAGCTGCCTGACACCACCTGTGATAGCTTCCTTCGCTCTTATACGCAAGCAAGCAACTATCCTAAACCCCCAATGCATCTGTTTATCTCTGACCCAGGTGCCACTCGCCTGGAATAGGCCATTAGGTCTCTCACTCAGCTGCTCTCAGTGCCCCTATCTTGCAGGGCTTAATCAATTCTCCACACTAGTGACAGAGGGATTCTTTTTTCTAAATGGCCAATCCAATCTTGCCATTTGTCAGTTTAAGAGCCCTGGGCAGCTCTCCACTAAACTCAGGATGA
This sequence comes from Hydrochoerus hydrochaeris, assembly GCA_004027455.1. Classification (NCBI taxonomy): domain Eukaryota; kingdom Metazoa; phylum Chordata; class Mammalia; order Rodentia; family Hydrochaeridae; genus Hydrochoerus; species Hydrochoerus hydrochaeris. Next base: position 134,318 of record PVLA01002646.1, read on the forward strand.
AGCGGCTCCTCTCTGTCATGGCTGGGAGGGTCCTAGTTCCCTGCTTATCTCCTCCTTTCTCACCTCCCTCCCACCTGTGTGTCTCTTCCTGCCCTCCGCTTCTCCTCCTCTTCCAGCACCTCAGCCTGCTGCCTGCACTGCAGCTCCAGATCTTGCTTCTGCCGTCTTCTGTGTCTGACAGCACAAGTCCTTAGCCCCTGCTTTATCTGCAAAGAGATTTTACCCTCCTCACCCACATCTCAGTGCTGCTACTCCGTGTCCCTTAGCAGGCTACTCCACCTTTAATACAGCAGTTGCCACCCTGTGTTAAAATTGCCTGCCCACCTGCTTGTTACCCACTGGACCAAACTCTGCAAGGTGAAGCCCCATCAGGCTGCATCTCAACTGTGCCATCAGCTCCTGGCTCCAATCCTAGAATACAGTTTGCTGAGTTTTGACTGGTAATTTTCACCTAAAAATTGACCATTTTGTGTGGTTCCACCTTATAACTGTCATCCACAAATTTTTGTCAAGTGATGACATAACCTCAGCATCTCCTTGCTTCAGTTAGAGTATCTTATTGTCAGTGAGGGCAAATTATTCCTTAAATAGTGTAGACATTTGAACATTAATTTTAACCTGTGAGATGCAGTTCACACTATGGGTATTGAGGACCCACATAGGATTGCTTATTTGGTTTGGGACCGGGTCTCACTTACTAGCCTCGGCTGGCATCCAATTCAGACCCACCTGCTTCAGCCTTCCAAGGAATACTGGAATCAGAGGCGTGTGCCTCATCTGGCTCCAGTGGGATTGTTTTAAGATTCCTAGGAGCATCGCCAAGCAAAGGGCCCATTTCCTTGCTTGAAGTTTCACATTTGAACTGCAAGGAAAAGGCTGCTGAAGTGAGGAAGCTGTTTAAGAAAGATCTCGAACACAGCTCAGTTGTTTGCATGAAATTTATGATACAAGATTAAACATTCAGGTGAGTTTTTCATGAGTTACATGCTTGTTTTCAGAATATATTTCTTTTAGTGCAAATATGATTTCCAAATAATTACTTTAGAAGATTACTTCTTATTTTCAAGATTAAACATTCCCAGTGGCCACCTCAGTCTCTGGAAGAGTTATTCAAGAGCTTCTCAAGGTAGATAATAAATTGTGTGGTTTCGGTGTCTCTCTTGTCCCATTGTGTTTGCAGTGTAGCTCAGCAGAAGTATTTTCTCCTTGTCGTAGTTGGCAAGAGGCTGCCATCTACAGATCCTTGACCCAGTTAGTTACACAGTGCTGTGAGACTGAAAATGCAGAGCTCTAGGCTCAGGAAAGTCTTCTCTCACAGCTCCGATTGTGGGGCTACATTTTTAGCAGGCTTCTCCTCCTTGATTTAATTTGGTTTATTTTGCAAAGGGAGCTTAGGGTGCTTATTGTAAAGAAGAATCAGGCAATTCTATAAAGATAATCCCTAGACTTTAGGTAAGATCAGCTTCCCACCTTGCAGATGGAGACACTGAGGTCCTCAGATGGCAGAGGACTTGCTGCTCAATACCACCTAGGACTTCAGGGAATGTCTAGGACTCTAGAGTGAGTGTTTATTCCATCTCCAGCCATCTGTGCTCTCCTCCTCCACCCCCTGCTCTTCCTCCTTCATCTCTTTCTCTTCCTCCTCCTCCTCCTCCTCTTCTATCTCCTCTTCCTCTGCCTCCTCCTCCTTCTCCACTGCCACTTCTTACTCCTCCACCTCCTCCTTTTCCTCTTCCTTTTGCTCATCCTTCTTCTCTTCCCTCTCATGCTGAGGAATAAACCTGGGGTCTTGGACATGGAACACATATGATCTTTCACTGAGCTACACATGCGGGCCTTTTTATTTTGAGACAGGGTCTTACTAAGTTGATCTGAAACTTGCAGACTTTCTGCCTCAGCCTCCCAAGTAACTGGAATTACAGGTGTGTGCCACCAAGCATGGCCCCATCTTTCTAGATACAGTGAAACAAAACTCTCAGTAGAAAGCTCAGGGGGCTGAGAAGGGTACAAGAGCAAGACATCGAGTCCAGACAAAGACCGATAGAGAGCCAAGTGCCCCTAGTGAACCTTGTGGGTGGTTTTCCATTTTAGAAGTTGCCTTCCTAATAGCAGCAACACAAAGCCCTTAGGCCTTTATGAAAAATGAACAACAATGATGATAATGTTAATAACAGCAATGATTTTGTAAGCAGGGTTACAGAGGGGAACAGGATTTATAATTAAGACTGTTTTCAGGAAACCTCTGTATTTAGCAATAATATTATGGAGACAGCAATAGTGGTATCGGCTTCTAATTAAGGAAGAGTAGAGGGATGACACAACCTTAACAGAGAGCATTATACAAAAACAAAGAGATGTCAGTGGCCCTAGCTGCCCTCAAATTTAACATTCCACGTATCCCCTAATCCACCCCCAAGCCCGTGTCCAGCCAAAGCAGCAATGGCTGTTCCCTGCATTCTCAGATGCCAGGGCCATCAACAAAATCCTGCCTGTTCCCTGGGACTCATGGCTCGATGCATTTTCCGAGAGAGGTTTCCAGGGCACTAGTCATCTGAAGATGACAGATGGCAGGTGGCTGTGCTCTCATTTTTTGTCTCCCTGCCTGAAAGCTGACCTGAGAGGAAACTCACAGTGGTAGGAAGGACACTGACCATGTGAGTGAGGCTCAAGGTCTCTAGATGTGATGCAGGACTGGTGCTTTCTGCTCATGGACAGCCTGTCACGGTGAGGGAGAGGTACGGGGTAGGTGCCTATGACAAACACAGATGGGCATATCTGTGTCGTGGTACAGGTGGCACAGCCACGGGTGGGGTGCTTTTCTCAGTCCCTCTAAGTGAGTTGTGCTTTTCAGTCTTGTGTGGCACAGAGCTAACAGTAGGCATCTTTAGGCAGCTGCAGGCATCTGAATACATCTTTAATCTGCCTGTGGGCCTGCCTGCCCTCCATAACTTTCCCGCTGACTCCTGTTCCTGCCATTTCCTGCCTTACTCCACGTTTTCTTTGTACACTGAAGAGAATGGTTCCATTTCCAGCTGCCCCACACTCCCCATTCTGCCTTTACATTCACTGCTTTCTCTGTCTAGGTGTCCCTCTGTCTACCCCAGAACCCTCACCCTGGCCCTCTGTTCTGTTCACCACATCCTGCTCAGCCTCCGGAATCCAGAGTCCCCACCACGGTCTCCTAGGTGGCACTGACTGCCCTTCTCTGGCTGTCAGACTCCTACCACTGCACCTGCTTTGGTTCATACCATTCTGTCCCCCAGTTCTGGGGTGGTGTGGCTGTCCCTTGCCCCACACTGTGATCTCTTATAGGACAAGGATTGTGTGTATTCAGTTTTCTGTTTCCATGGTAGAGAAAAGAGTCTTCCAGGCTGTAGGCACTCAGGAGCATTCGGTGGACAAGTGTGTGAAAAGGATGGTGTCACACAGCCCAGAGGGCCTTTCTGAGGAAAGACCAGACCAAGGTAGAGCATCTTACATCTCAAGATTTCACCTTGGGCTAGCAAGCTTCTTTGTAAGGATCAGATAGTAATTACTTAAGCTTTGTGACCAGTTTCTGTCTCAACTCTTCCACTGTAGTGCAAGAAACAGCTATAACCAGTGTGTAAACAGATGATGTTCCCGTGATACTTTGCAGACTCAGTCAGTGAACCAGACTTAGCTCACTGGCTATCACTTGCTGATCTCTGGCTAAAGGATTGGAATGGAACCATCCACAGTTAGTGCTGTTGAATTTCCCATGTGCACAGCTCTAGAGTAAGACAGAGGAGTATCTTGCACTTGGCTTCCTCTCTCCTCTTTCTCAGGCAGCCGTAGGATAGGCTTCAGAACCTTCTTCCATCCTCCAAACAGCCTTTTTGGTACTTTATGTGTCCTGTTTCCAAGATAACTGCCCTAGGTCGTTCTAAAGATGACCCATCCCCAATAGACCCAGGAGAGATCTATGTGGGGAGAGGGGCACATCCAACTCTCTGGGGTCGACACACATGTCGGCTAAATGGGCTTCCTCGCTGCCCCTCCCACTCCAATCCTGACTCGCTTCCTGCATTCTTTCATGAAGATCTGTGTCTGTCCTGCCAAGGTCCTCTTCCAGCCATCTGAGGCTACTTCGCAAATCACTGCCAAATTTAAAAGAGCAGCACTGATATTCCTCAAGAATCTGCACTCTAGGTGAGCTCAGCTCTCTGCTGCTCTACTGTGCAAAATCAGAGTTGCTCAGAACCTGACGAGGGCCATCGTGTGGAATTTACTAGCCCATCCATCTGTTGCCCAAGTCACTGAGGCTTGAGAGCAAGAGATGAAGCTGCCAGGGTTCCCTGGGTTTCTGTCTGTGACTCTCTGTGTCTTTCTGTGTCTCTCTGTCTCCCTCTCTGCCTCTCTCTGTCTCTGTCTCCCTTTTTTGTCTCTCTGTCTCTCTTTGTCTCTGCCTCTCTCCTCTCTCTCTGGCACATTCTCTTCTTTTCAGTGATCACAAAGACCCTGTCCAGATTTGAGAGAAGTGAAATAGGCTCTATGTTACAGTGGGAAGGGGTGATATCCAGGAAGACCAGATCTAGAATCTACCATGTTCCTCTTTCTGGGTCCTGCTACCTACCTGGCACCATTTGCCACTACTACTTAATTTCGTGGTGACCTTTTTAATACTTTTGAGATGTTCATATCATTTTACCTGTTGTACAGATGCAGAGACTCAGGTTGAGAAAGGATGAGCAGGTAGTCCACATAACTCCTGAAAGGTGACCAGACCCAGATCTGTGTGGCTCCAAAGTACTCCCTGTACCCCCTTGTTTCATCTAAGGAAATGGAACATCTGTTTTCCCACTGTCCCCAGGGCTTAGGCCACCCTGTTGTCAGACAGGGAAACGTAGCAGGTATTTTTTCCTGGACTCTGAGGATGGAGAACTAACTTGGCTGTGAGCCTTCTTCTCAAGCTGGGCTCCTCTGCTGTTTAAGACAGCAGGCGGCAGCAGAGATCCTGGGGAGTGACACATCTATTAATTAATCCACCAGGACATCGAGGAGCTGGGAATAACGGCTGCCGTCCCCCGCCCCCATTCTTGAACCCCCTTGTGAGTCCCATTGCTGAGTTTTATTCTCCGGAAGTCATTGTCCATGAGGAAATCTGAGAAGCATCAATGGAGGAGTTGTCTTGGCCTTCCCTGAGCCCTTTTCTCCAGAGCAAATTGGTCAAATCACTACACAAAATCCTATTGTCAGGAAGAGGCCATGGCTAGAGTATGATTCTTCAGTCTCCCCTGCGGCCACGGGATCTGTACATCTAGAGTTTCCCTCAGCTCATGTTTAAGTTTCTTGATAGATGTCAGCTTTTAATTTTAATCTTATCTTTAGAATGTTTAACACCTTCTAAAACTATTGACCATTCTCTACTTATGTAATTATTATGGCCTTAATGACAAATTTTTAGGGCTAGTAATGTCAAGGGAAAATCTAAATGTGGAGGCTTTCGGGGATACCAGGCCCCTGGAAGACATCTTACAGAGGCCTTTTATTTTACAGATGAGGAAACAGAAGCTTGGCAAAGGGAAGTGACTTATCCAAGATCACACAGCACTTTCGGGGTGTTGCTTTTGCCCTCTTTAGCCTCTGTCTGGAGGCTCCTTGCTCTCAACTGCTGAGTTAGTCCTTTTTCATTCCCTCAGCTACAGTTAACTTTCCAGGCTTATCCAGTCCAGTGCATTCTGGGCCAGCAAAACCCTGGTAATAATTCATCACATTGGCCTGTGACTTTCTTTTATTGTTCTCTATGTTTTGTGCTGTCACTTGGTGATAGATGCTGTGTAGCTGAGGAAGTGATTTGATCCATGAGTAGGAGGACCACAGCTTAGATCTCCGCGAACCTGCCACAGCCTGCTTAGTACCTGGATCCTGCACGCTTCGGAGCCCTGAGTCAGCCTGACCAGCTGGTTGCAGGAGGCCCCTCCCAGACTTCCTCTTCCCTTCTCCTCCCATCCTGGGCAGCCATTTTGTGCCCATTGTCAAGTTCGCTCCCCACCAGCTAAGGGTGGCTGTGACCTGTGCCTCTCCTAAGCCCTAAGAGGTGGCTCCAACTTCCTGAATTTTAGAGGAAACACGAGAGGGGATTCACCTGCTGCTGGGTCTTGACTGCACAATTTCATTTTCCAGTTCACAGGATTTGATGGTGAGGATGCTGAGGACAAGGTAGAGAGCACAGGCCCTGTGTCCCACCCCAGACGCCCAGTAGCATTTAATTCTAGGACCCCAACATCATGGAGAAATTCTCTCGGCACCTTTTCCACAAGTTCCTACCCTTTCATATTCCCCCCAGGGGCAGTATTTCTCAAAGACTTGTCATCTATGGTCACCTTGGTCTGCATTCTATTTACCTGGGTTATTTTTTGAAATTCTTGGCCCTATGCAAACCACCCACACCAGACTTTCTGGGGATGGAGCCCAGCAATCTGTACTTTAAGTTTCCTGCGTGACTGCTTAAGTGCCTGCAGCTGGAGGCTGTGCTCTGGGAAAGCTGGGAGAGTCATTTTTGTCTACAACTGTACACCAGGCTTGCTCGGCCTGGCACAAGGTTGGCGCTGAGTGAAGGAAAGACTGAGTCAGTGAGGCCATGACCTTGATCCTGACCACAAAAGAAGTTCTATTCCTCTCCACCCTCTAAGCAGAATCCTGCTTCTTGAAATCTAGCTCACAGCACAGGAACTTGTGAATTGATGCCATGTCCCTTGTCCCTGAGGTTTGCCCCTCAAGTCTTTGTCCCCTTGACTGAGGCCTACATCTCTGTCCACTCCCACTGAGTGTCTATGTCCATGGCGAGTTGAGGGACCTGCATGCAGCCTTTATTCAGCCGTCTGCTGACTCAGGAAGCCTCATTGTTTTCTTCCAAAATAAAAATTGTCAACCACTCTGCTCTGAATCACAGCCTTGACCACAAGACTGAGGAGGCTTGTCCTTTTCCTCTTTGTCCTTCTCCTCCTCCCATCTCTTGTATCCAGAATGACATTTTCCCTGAAGATAGTTGACTTCCCTTTTTTCCTTCCATGCAGGAGTCTTTGTCACTGTATCAAACTTTTTTTCTTTTTCTTTTTTCCCTTTTCTCTCTCTCTGTCCCTCTCTCTGTCCCTCTCTGTGTGTCTCTCCCTCCCTCCCTCTCTTTTCTTTTCTCTCTCAGGCCTCCTCTATCTTTTGGGGTTGAGGAATCGTTGATGACTTCAGTTGGCTTTTCAGAGCCCCACACAGGGGAATAACAGTCCATTCCTGTAATCTCAGCTACTCTAGAGGCCGAGGCAGGAGAATCAAGAGTTTGGGGCGAGCCTGGGCAACTTAATGAGCCCCTGTTTTAAAATAAAATAAAATTTTTAAAAGGGCTGGAGTTGTAGCTCAGTGACAGAATGCTTACTTAGTATGTTCAAGGCTCTGGATTCTGTCTTCAGTAGTGCCAAAACCAAGAAAAGTACCTCTCACACTGGCACTTAAGGCACAAACCCTCAGCGAAACAGACCCCAGCCTGCCCATTCCCACCCCAGTCCACCTCCCCCAACCCTCCCTGCTGGGCCGCCAATGCTTTCTCAGTCACCTAGATGGGTTTGATCTGCGAATATTGCTTAATCTCCCTCCCTGCTGTCACAGCTTAGAGCAGGCCCAATTCTTTATGCCCCATGTTGGGTTTAATGCCAGCGTACCATAGATTTCTCACTGCATTAACTTTACAGCGCCATCCCCTCTAAAACCAAGCCAAATGGGCAAGCCTTGTCTGTTTTATGGAAACTCAGTCACTGTACAAGAAAAACTGGCTCTTTTAAAGCTAGTTAAACAATGTATAAATTATCCACTTCTTTTGCTACTAAAGGTTTTTTAGGGACCTGGCACTGGATGTCCCCTGACGACCCTGCAGACTGAATGTTCCCATGCTCACTGGTGTGACAGAAGAGGGCCAGGGCTTGCCCCAACCCAGCCTCTGTTTCCACCCAGTGCTGCAAACTACGTAAATTACCCTGTCAGCCCATGTGAGTTATAAGTCAAATGAATGACACTGTGGAAATGAAGACTGCACACATTCATACCTTGATTAGAGGCAATAAAATCAAATTTAGTGTGGCATCTTTCTTTTAAACCCTCTATACACCTTAAACGGATAAATTGGACACATACATTAAAGGATTTTTTAAAAAGTATTAACATAAATTAATTGAAACATTAACATGATAGTTTAACTCATATCATTATCATTTGTTTACTCGTCCCAGTCCCTGACTTGGGTTAAAGAAGAAGATGCATTGAATCTACCTCAATTTCCACAGAGGCATCAGGTTGATCAGCAGAGAAACCTGGTTCAGACTGGTCTGACGTGCAGGTCAGGGCCACCAGTTAGTCACCTGCAGCAGATGAAGGAAGGACATGAGTCCTGCCCAAGGTGATCTGGACCAGCAGGCAGAGCGCTTTCCTTTTGTTATTTGTTTCAGGTTAGTTTTTCACTTGGGACCTCAGACAGAATGGAGCTCTATTTGACCAAGGCAACTTGAGTCTCCAAAGTCACTTTCTGTCCTGAAAGTTGTCCTTCCTATCTATAGATAGGTAGGGAGGATCCCCACCCCGGAGGAGCTGCTAACAGGCTGGGGACAAGCGTGGGACCACACAGCCCTGTTGGAAATACCTTTTGGAAGAGCTGAGAGCCCTGAGAGGCCACTGAGGAAGGAGCTGGACCTTCAGGAATCTCCTAGAACGTTGGCCAGAGATGCTGGGGTGGGGGATGCCCACAACTCGGGATTCTGAGACCCTCCCCTGGCATCTGATTAAGGCAAGTGACTATTTTCTCTGCCCACTGGGGGAAACAGAGCTTCCCTCCTGTGGTGAAGAGCAAGAGGTCCAGAGGGAAGAAGAGACAGGGGGTGTATGGCAGAGGAGGGGAGCTAGGGAGCAGAGAAGGAAGGCAGGACATGGGACCAGTAAGGAAGCTGAGAAGTAAATGGAACAGAGATTAAGGATAGCTCAAGGTTATGAACTTATTGTGTCCAGCAGACCTTGAACCCACACAAAGACTTGACTGCGCAGAGGTACTTGCAGAAAGGCTGGAATGAAAATGGGCCTACGAAGCTTCCCAGCAAGTGCGCCTCTCCCTAAGCTTCAGTACTGTCCTCTGGAGGCGCTGATGGAAGCGACTGACCCCCCACACTAAGGCTTCTGTCTGAACATCCCCCAGCCCCAGTGCTTACAGAGCACAGGCAGGTTAGAGATGATCAGGTGGAAACACATCTGGGGATCATGTTTCTCTATGTATTTCCCTCCAGCCACTCACTTGCTCCTGAAATGCTGCTCCTTCCAGGAAGCCTGCTGGTAAGGCCAGAGCCTTATTCTCCAAGAGTCTCCATAATGGTTTTTCATAGAGGCTCTGCTGTTGGACTCAGTTTTGCAGGGGTAAGTGGAGATGCCCCCGGAGTTGTTACTCTATCGGCCAAGACTTGGGCTTCCCACGTGTCCCTGCCCTCACATCACCTGAGCCCATGTGTCCCTCCTCACCTGAGCAGGTGGGCTTCTGCAAGGACAGTAGGGTCTTTATAGCCAGCTTTGCCCAGTGGTTAATGCAGACCCAGATGCTCTGAACTGCCTAATACCAAGTAGACAGCAAAGATGGTGATGGGGAATTCGGGGTTCACCAGATGGTTCTCAGAAACCCGTGGGTTCGTAAGCTCTCCAGTGGCCTGGATCCTCTCTGTAGGAAGGGAGAGAATGATCATTCCACCTAGAGATCAAACAGTCTGGGGACTGATCAAAAGGAGTTAACTGCACGTGGGGAATCCTTGGCATCGGGCTCTTTCTCCCTTACAAAAAAATCATCAGTGACAATCTTCTACTTCTTAAGTCCCTAAATCTAAACCTCAGCTGGCAGATTCCGGCCGAGACTCAGAGAAGCCACTCCACCCTGGAGCCTCTGATGAAGGGATCAGTCAGGAATTCATAAAGTATTTATTTAGCTGCCAAAAGCACCCCCACCCGCCCTTTCTTGTGTGTTAGAATTGATGCAAAGTTTCCGAGACAAGCCTGCGATTGCTGCTGTCACCAAACAATGCCATATTTCTTTTCTTCTCTTAAATTCTAGGTATCATTCCCTGTGAGAGGGCAATTTGTCTGTCAGGCAGGCAAAACAGGGCTGCTCCCTCCCCTCATTAAACTGACAGCACGGTTATTAGCAGAAAACGAAGCCAGCCTGCCATGAAGCTAGCCACTGTTTTGTGGCAAGCGCCAGGGAGATATTTTCAGTAATTAATTTGATAAATATATTAATTATGAATTGAGTTGACAGTACAATCAGATTGTCAGCCTTCCAGACAGCCTCTTGTGATAAGTAGCTCTGTGATGAAGTGGTTGGATTTCAAGCCTGTCATCCTTCAGGGCAGTCCCTTATCACCCGTCTGCCCATTCACTCTGTAATTTCCTGCGCATTGTAATTAAATGGTAGCTTTCTGATTGGAAGTGACTCCTCAAACTTAATCTCTTTTTCTCTCAGAGCTTGTGGGGGAGGGGCACAAAAAAGTCCTTTGTTTCAGGGCATTTTTTAATGGTAAGAAGCAGGTTTGCTTCCTCTTCTCTTTAAATGAACCCATCTGGAACCGGAGGGCTCAGAGTGAGAGGAAGCAAAGCAACCACTTCAGATCCTTGCAGGGACCAGGAGCCAGAGTCCTAGGAACTGGGACTGCTTCATGTCTGGTGCCACTGCCTTCTGGCCCTCTGTCTCTGACACCTCGGGCAGGTCACAACTCCTCCCTGGGCCTGGTTCTTTGGCCAGAAAAAGGCATAGTTGACCGAAATGATCACGCAGGTCCTCATGGGCCTGAAATTCTGGGGTCCTGTGCATAGAGGTGCTCTGCCGGCTCCCCACCAGAGTCCTGGGGAAGGGGAGGGGAGGAGAGGGAGAGGGAAGCAAGCCAAGTGTCAGCTGTTTTTCTCCAGGACAGGTCATTGAGGGAGTCCCTTGCCAGCACTTTTTTTTTTCCTTTTGATGAAATTAATTATGAACACTGCCCGGGGTCATTTGACTCCGGAGATACATGTCAAGATAAAATATTTCAGAAACACTTATATTTAATAATTGAATATGGTGGTTCGCGTTTGGGTGCAACAAAGGGAATTATTGGTAATTGCAAATTTTAAAGAGGCAGAATGAAGCCCAGGAAAGTAGGGAGAACAGGGGACAAAATCAGGACAGTCACCAGGGGTTTTTGCCCTGCAAAACCCTGATTTTAGGGTATGGAGTCATGTTCTTTGTGTGCCTTGTAAGGAAGCCAACTTCTAAAACCTTCTGAGGTGCTCTGGATGGACATAGAAAAAAAAATCGAATTTATTTTTCATAGAAAAGAGTGCTTGGCCTCAGAGTCATAGTAAGTTTGAAATTCAGGACTTGGAGACCCCAGGCTATGCCAGGTTCAGGTGCAAGACCCCCAAGAAGCCTCATCTCTCAGGGCACTGACCCCCAGATCATGTAGCTCCAGAGGAAGAGCAATCTCTTTACATTAAATAGAATCAAATTCTAAAATCAGTTGCCATTTGTCTAATATACCTCACTTTCTTTTCTATAAAACAGGCTAGTAAACTAGCTCCCTTAGATTCAATGTCAAGATTGAATGCAATAATGCATATAAGGTGTTTTTCAAAGCAGCTTAAATGCAGTGGAAGTTAAGAACTTATCAACTATTGCTAAAAATAAAATTTCCCTGGAGACAGGTGATAAAACCATCTCCATTTTACGGATGGGGGTGAGGCACAGAGGAGGGCCACTTGTTCAAGATTACCTAGCTCACTCACGGCAGAGCTGGGATTTGAACCTCAGCAGCTTAGCTTGAGGAACTGAGCTGCTCCAGGGGAGAAGGGGGGATCTGTGTATGCTGAGGTGATTGTGAAGCAAGTCTGAGGTCCATCTACCATGGGTTTGTCCCCTGCAGCAGGTGGTCTCACTTGCTTTGCTGTCTGCAGGAACAAGTGACACCCAATCAAAGGGCTTGATCTTCTGGCTTTGGAACCTTGCCTTGAGTCACTTAATAGAAAGAGCGATAACCTGGTGATCGGGGCTCACCTTCTAGTTGACTTTGGGCAAGTCGTATTCCTTCTCTGGGGCTTGATCTCTTCCAAGAAAATCTGACAGTCCCAAGTGCCACTTTCTCCTTAAATCCTTTCTTACAAATAAGGATTTGTTAAGCCATATCAATGGTTAAAAACAAAACAAAAATAAAAACAAACTGGAGATGATTAAAAATATCCACCGATCTCTACATTTCCCAGTATGCCTTGCAGTTAGAGTGGAATCATGTGACTCCCACCAGCCAGTGGGCTGCAAGCGTGATGTGACACTTTGGGCTGAGGCAGTAAAGAGCTGGTGTGTTACTTCAGCAATTTTCCACCATAGAAATCTCAGAGGCCTGTTTCAAATAGAAGAGGCTGCCAGAGCCCCATGGTCTGCCCAGGCCTGGGAAGTAAAAGGTCACTCTGCAGTGCCCTGGGATTTGGGGCTTTCTCTGTCAATGCACTGTGCCTGAGCTTTCTTGACTATTGTAGTCTGTGCCTCCCCATAGTTTTTGTCCTTAGCTGAGTTTATCCCTGCCTGTGGGTCTTTGCACCTGCCATTTCCAGAATGCCTTTCCTCCCCTTCTCCTGCTTACTTCTTACTCTTCAGTCTGGCTCCCTCTTGTTCAGCCTTCTCTGAAGACTGAGGAGTTTCTAATTCTTCTTTCTGGTTCACTCCAGGAGAACATGCCTGCCTCTAGTTCGTGCACAAACCTTTCTCTCTGCTGTGTTCCTAACTTCCCTGGTACTTGTGAGGTCTTCAGAGGTAGAGTCCATGTCTTCTCTCTTCATACCTTATGGCTGTGCCTAGTATTGGGTGCTCATCCAGTGCTCAGTTAACATGTATGGCAAGAATTAATGAGTGAATGATGACTGGCTTGGGTCACTTTTTCGCTCTGATCTCTGAACGCTGCTTGTCTCATTCTCCTATATGCACGGCCAAGAACTGGGTTAGGGTTTCCTCGGGCATGTGGCTTAATGACCTAATTGCCAAAAAGGACACAAACTGCATTTAGTCCTTTTCATCAACCACCCTAACCTGTGGTTTTAAAGAAATCACTTCACCAGGGCCTGTTGTTTCTCCGTTTCTAAAATGCGGTATAGCATTTCAGTCCAGAGAGCTGCTTGTCTGAGTGCTCACCCAGGCTGGGTGGATTCTAATGGCCTGGGGTGGAACAGGGGTGAATGCAGAGTCTGCTGTACTGAGGGGTGAGATGTGTGGCTCCTCTCTTGCCATAGGCCTTTGTTTCTTCCTCTGTGAATGGGAAAGCGCTACACTGAGCCCTCAGTAGATGCTGTGGTCATACCTTCTGGCTGGTACCCAACTCAGCTTCTTCAGGGAACCCAAGAGTCTTAATGCAAAACTCACGGTTCTTATCTATCACCTGGAGATCACATACCTTATGATGATCAAAGAATGGAAGCCACAATATCAGAGGACATGGGCTCAGATGTAAGAGTTCAAAAACCTCTTGTTAGGGTCCTCACCTGCTAGGTTCCACCTGCTGGAGTTCACCAACATACAGAAAACAAACAAATGAACAAAAAAATCCCAAAGTGACACAGCTCTGCCTGACTTTTACCAGAGTCAAGTCCGGCACATATATGCAAATAACAATAATCAAAGCGGAATTTTAACGTGAGCCAAGAAAAGGATCACTCCCAACAGCAGCTGATTTTTTTTTTTAGGAACAAATGTGCTCTCATTTCTTTTCCCAAAGTTTGAGATTGCTGTCTTTTTCTAAACTTTTCAAAGCCAGCTCAAGGATTTTGAGCATGACCAGAGTTGAATATTTTCCTTTGTCAGGTCATACTTGACTCTATATTTTAACATCTTCCCATTATATTTCAAAGAGTAGACATGATTGCTCTTGGAAAAAGAAAAGAAAAGAAAAAGACCAAAGACATGGTATTGTCTATTATTCCCCCCTCCACCTCAGAAATGTTCTCATCAGAGCTAGGTGGGTGTCATTTATTAAATCCTGCATGATGAACTGTAAGCTCCTTTATTTTATACCAATGCAACTGGTAAGTGGACACAAATTGATTTTGGAGAGGATGCTAAGTGATAATCCTCCCCAGTTTCCCAGTAAAGAAAATATATCTATTTGAGAGAATTTTCAACTTGGGTTTGAACTTGCTGATGCCTTTTTAGAGTCCAAGTGGAAACTATGGAGCTTTTGTGTGCCTGTCAGATGTCTTTGCTTAATGCTGAGGGAGGAATGATAAATATGCAGAACACTTTGATGTTAATACCCAATGGGCCTCCAAAGGAGCTGAGTAGAAGGCAGTTGACACTATGGTTTTCATCCCTCAGCAGGGATCGAACAGATGCTTGAAAATAAATGGCACCTGTGGAGAAAGTGCGTTGGTTCTGATTATGTCATTGGAGCCTGTGCTCCCTCCACTAGCTCAAGGGCCCTGGGCTCTGAGCTCCTCCTGGCAGGGGAAGCTTACAGGCAGTGAATAAAAGGCAGTGACTCACTTTGTTTTATTCTGTTTGCCAGGGAACCTTCCTGATGAGCCCTGGCAGCAGTTGCTAAAGGATACACGTGAAATGGAAGCTAATCTGCAGGTAGGGATATGAAAGGAGAAAGCACTCTAGAAACGAATAAATAACTCCACTTGGTTTAGCTACCTTCCCTATGGGTCCTTGGTTTCTCCAGCTGTAAAATGAAGAGTTAGGTAAGGTGATTTCTAAGATGCTATTATTAGTCATTGGTTAAGAAGATGAGTGCCATTCTGTCCCTTCTGTCGGGCATGGCCTCCTCTGGAGGTGCAGTCTCAGCTCCTTGGGTCAAGGTCAACCTCTTTCCCTGATGTGGTTCAGGCAGGGCAAGGCCAGGGGGTATGGAGCCAGGGCATATGGAAGAGCCCGGAGACTCTACCTCCCTGACCTCCCTGCCCCATTCTTGCATTTCAGGTTCCTGGTAATTTTGCCTCCACCAATCTTTCCTCCACAGCGAAATATCAAAATTTTTGTTTTATGACTTTGTGAGTCTAAAGATGATCACACTCTTGGCTGAATCAACAGTGAAACACGAGTTATTCTTGTATTCATTTTTCTTTCAATTTTAAGGAAAAAAAATTGTTTTATGGATTCTTAAAAAAAGTATCTTTGTACCTAATAGGTAAGTGGGCTCTGTCCCCTGACGCCCCAGGAAGCCACCACCTCTGGAAGCTGCCAGTCCTCTTTGGACTTGTATTCCCCATAACAGAATCTACCCAGCACTGGCCAGAGGGGCCACAGCAGCTGGGAACTCTTTGCTGAGTCGTATCATGGAACCTGGCTGAGAAGGGAGATGGAGGCTACCCTGACACCAAAGCCAAGTCCTGCCTTGGGCAGCCCAGTGCGACAGGACAATGTATATTCTGGGCTTTCATCTCTTTTATTCTCTTTCTTATCTGAACAGTCTGGGGCCTTTTGTTTACTCTTTGCCTCAGTTTTTCAGTGTGTAAAATGAGACAATATCATCTGACCATAGATTTTCCAAGGTATGAAGCTCTTGAGAGCTAGGAGCTATTGTTGGGTGTTATATGTAAGGTACCACTGGGTTCCTACTTTCCACAAAGTCTTATTGTGCATTTATGCCTGGTCACTCCCAAGTACATTCATGGGGTGAGCTCTTGCTCCTGGAATTATGGGCCCAGTAACTGCCCAGAGGGGCTGAGAGTAAAGACAAGAAAAGCAGCACTTCCGTTCTTCTTTCTCCAAGAGACTTCCAGGCAAATCACCAGCAATGATTGTGTGGGGAACAGAACCTCTGGGACCTTTGCAGAATTCTTCCTGTCAGTTTACGGGCAGCAAAAAGCAAACTTTTTGTAAGGTGGCCAGTTCCAGCCCTTAAGACCTGATGTGTCACTCAGCCCTGAATCAAACTAATAAGAGTTTCTGAAGGCTCTTGTAATTTCTTGCTGAAACATTGTCTTAAATTAATATTTTCTTTAGTTCAAAAGGCTGCTTTGCCTTTGGTTGAAGGAGTGACCCTGGCCAGGAGGCACTGCAACATGGGGAAAAAAAACCCTCCTTCATCAATAACAAAAAAATATCTCACCCAGAGGCATTAGTCCACCAAAAATGTTTTATACTAGTTGAGCACAAAAATCAATTCTGAAGTGCAGTGTATCACAGCCCATAAATTACACATGTCCAATCAAAAAAGTGAGAGGGAAAGAGCAGAGGAGAGGAGGGTGGAAGTTTCCACTACAAGAGAGAACTGATGCCTTGTGAAGAGCTCCCAGGCTGGAGGTTGGCCGCCTGTTCTGCCAGGGACAACTCCATGGTACCTCGTACCCACAGCAGAGTGAGTGAGGAAGCCTGATGTAGGGTGAACCAGGGGCCCAGGCTTCATGTCACTTTGTCCTGTCTACCTGTCTATCCTCAGAACCTGCTCAGCCTGGCCCGTCTTTGGCTTCCACCTTGACCCTAGGTTAACACCAAGGAAAGGCAGATTGTCCACTGTTCCATGGCCCCACATCTTCCTGATGAAAATGTGCTACTTTTTAGCCAAGACGTATTTCGAGAAGTGCAGGTATTGACTAGTCACAAGTGCACCCAAGCCTCTGTGACTGCCCCAATTCTTTCATTTATTTATTTATTTATTTATTTATTTATTTATTGAGACAGGGTCTAGCTTTGTAGTTCAGGTTGGTCTTGAACTCACTGTGTAATCCAGGGTGGCCTAGAACTCTTAGTAATCCTCCTGGCTCAGCCTCCTAAGTGCTGGGATCACAGGCATGCACCACCATGACTGGCTACACCCCACTTCTAAAGCTAGAACAGACTTCAGGATTATTGAATTTGATACATTCCTTGCACAGAGTGGGAAACTGAGACCCAAAGCAAGGCAGAGACTGTTCAGCATCCCAGATTAAGTCAGGTTGAGGATTAGAACTCGGGCACTATGAGTCTCCCTTTTCTAGGGCAGGGGAAAACATGTTAGCTGTTAGCTGCCCTTGCTGGGAGGTAGGGAATCCATGTGTCACCCACCACCTCTTCCTCTTTCCAACCAGAGGGTCATGGCGGGTGGGGTGGCTGCCTCTCAAGGACATGGAGTGTTCCCTTCATTCCTATTTTCCCCTAAGTGAAAACCTCTCTCTGTTCTGTGTGGACCAGAGAATTAATTGAAGCCAAATGAAAAATAAATAAAATATAGCCTACTTCCCAGCCTGAAGTTGCTTCATTAGGCTTTCAGCCCAAATGGTGATTAACTCTTGACTGAGTTGAGTCTCTGCCTCATTTGAGGGGCAGAAGAAGTGGGTCCATCGAGGGTCTCTGCTTACAGAACAGCTACCAAAACCTCGGACTGACCCAGTCCACAGTGCACCACCTGGCCTGACACCAGGAAACATGTGTGATCCTCTTTGAGGGAGCTGCAGTTGGATCAAGAACTTTGCCACCCCCTTTTCTTCTCTGAATGGCATCACCCTCTTCTGTACAGGTCTCTGTAAAGCTCCCCAGCCTTCCAGGAGTAGTTTTGCATGGGCCAATGCAGAAAGAGAGATGCCAGGATCTGAGCTGCCAGGTCTGTGCTAGATGGGCACTGAGCTCTGCTGAGAGAAAGACCCAGCCTTTGTCCCAAAGAGATGAATTTAACAGAGGGGATTGACAGGTGGATAAGTTGGGGTCTTATAATTTGCAGCATTTCTGTGTGGCAGGTATTTTCCTCTCACATTATTTCTTCAATTACTTGTTCAATCGGTATTTACTATGACCTGTTACATGAGAGGCTAGGTCCCAGGGATGGAGCAGTGAACATAATGATAACTTTGCTGCTCTTTTGGAGTTCATGGTTTGTTCCCTTCTTTTCCCCTAAAAGTCCTGTGCTCACACCTCCCACCAAATGAGCATCTGCTGAGGCTGACAAGCCATCACCTCCCCAGGGCTTCACGTGGGCTGGCTCTTTCTGCCTGGAGCATTCTGTGTTCTCTCTGAGGAACTTGCTCAGCTGGCAAGCTCAAAATCATCCTTAGGTGCCTCCGCTGAAAAATTCCTTCCCCCGTGCTATCCTGAATGCCCTGGTAGAATCAGGATCCTTGACTGCAGGCATGATCAACTATCACAGGGTTGCTTTATAGTTCTTTCCTCATAAACCTGCCTACCCCGCTAGCTTGTGATACCCGAGGTTGTGTCTGGAGCGTCTTTGTGTTCCCCAGAGTGCTCCCCAGAGCTGCAGCTGCAGGATTCTCACAGTTATTGCTGAACTGACGTTCTACATCACATTTGTAAGTCTTTAGCCTCCCCTCCTACTTTGTTGTGAAACTGCATTCAAATTCCACATGCAAGTGAGACAGTGATCCACTGAAAAAGAAAATTCGTGTGCTTTAAGGGGAGGCCAGGAAAGAGTTGGGGGTTGAAAATAAACAGACTCAATGTGTGTGTTCACACCAAACGGTCACTTTCTTGAGGTCCTTTGTATCTAAGGACCCCAAATCTGCAGACTCAGGTTCTGAGGGTCAGTGGGCTCCACATCTGCTGCTTAAGCTGAGGCTATTTGGGGAGATGGTGGCTCTCTCTCATCTGATAAATATCCAGCGCTTAATAGAAATGAGTTCCACCTCTATCCCCTGTGGCCTTGGCATCTACCAGCATCCTCCCAGGGGTCACTGAGAGCACAGACCTAGAAGAGTTTGAAACTCCTAAATGATTAAATGAAAGAGTTACTGACTAAGGAATACAATTAAACTTAAACAGTCGATGAAGTAGAATTATGATTCTGTTGTATATTTGTATAAGAAGATCAATACATTAACACCTGAAATCTCTAAAAACCATGAGCCAAAACAAATCTCTCCTTCTTTAAACAGTGGGCGCTGGGTATTTTGTCCCAGCGATGGGAAACTGACTAAGACAGCTGGGCACTGGCGGCTCAGGCAGATACAGGGCCCTGACGCTGGAGGTAAGTGATACATTTCTTCCTCCTTCTATGTAGTGATTCTTTCCTTAGGCCTGAGCTCTGTTTCAGAATTCAGTGTCCCAGGATTTGTTTAAACATATATTTGGAAATTGGATCATAGTCAAAACCAAAACAATGATTCTTATTGTTTATAAAAATCTTTTATAACTTCAAAGTTGAATCCAGGTTATTGGTTTGTCCTTAGATACCATGTTGATAATGTGGCATCTCAGGTTAGATGTGTTACATGTATCCTAGAACAGATGTATATTTTTACAAACCATATTGCTTAGAAACCTAATTTTCTCACTTTACATGAGGAGTCATTCAACTCAGTACACTGACTACCCCCTGTGTGTCTATTATGTGCCAGGTAGTGAGGGGGAAGGGCAGTATGCATGGCACAGGATCTCCCCTGACTCCCCATGGACTCATAATTCAAATAGTTTGCAGAACACAACTGCCATGGAGATTTATAACAAGGAAATATTCAAGGAGAGAGAGAAGCAGAATGAAAATATCATAAAGAGATTGTCAATCTGATTTCTGTTGCTGTAACAAAATACCTGAGACTGGATAACTTAATAAGGTTTATTTAGCTCAGCATTATAGAGGCTAGAAAGTCCAACAGCAGGGTACTACACCTCTTTGGCATCTGGCAAGGGCCTTGTTGCTGTACTATAATGTGGCACAGGACATCAAACCAATGTGATAGCTCACATCTTTCTTCCTCTTCTTATAAAGACAATAATAGTCTTACACTCATGACTGTATCTAATTCTAGTCACCTCTCCAAGTTCCCATCTACAAATACTATTAATATATGAATTTTGTACTGTTTCCAATACATGTGCCTTTGGAGGAACACATGCAAACCCTATATGAGATCCTGAATTGCATTTTGAAGGAGGAGGTTTTGGTAGGACCCTGAACAGTATTAGCATGTTAGAAAAGGTCAAGTCTTGGGATTGTTCTAAATTCTAATCCTAACTTTACCTCTGTGTCTTCAGACAAATAATTGAAACTTAACTTCCAAAGATAGAGTTTCTTCCTCATTTATAAAGAGAAGGACCTTATGAGAGTCAGTGACTAGAATGGTTCATGTGCTTGCTAAGAAATAAGATCAAGAAAGAGCATCTGAAAAATTGTGGGCCTTAATCTGAGATTGGGTTCCCAGGGAGCAGGCTCTCCAGTGGAAGTTTATTTACTGAGCATGTTCTTGGGAGCTGCACCTAGGAAGTTTGGGAAGATGCAGAGCTGGGAAGAGAGACTGAACAGAGGCCTCAGTCATGACAGGCAACTACGCAGCTGGGTGACCCTGCAGAGTCATCCTCAATTGAGGCAAGGGAACTGGGTCTTGTGCCACCTTATCAGCCACTTGGTGGGTATCACTCATACGAGGCAGCTCCTTTTACAGAGGCAAGTTCAAGAAAGGGACCTGTTGCAGGTGGGGAAATGAGTGCCTTAGTTCAGAAGAAGAATCTGGCTGGCACACAACAGTGTCCAATATAGCACATGGAGCCAGGGGGCCAAGTGGATTCAATTAGAACAAGATCCATTTCTCTCACGGTGTGATGGTTAATGTTGATTGGGTTGAGAGACACCTAGGAAATTAATAAGGCACACTTTTGGGTGTGTCTGTGAAGATGTTTCCAGAGATGATTGGGATATAGGACAACAAACTAAGAGGAAGAACTTCCCTGAATGTTGGTGGCACCATCCAATAGGGTGGAAGCCTGGATGGAACAAAAACAGAAGCAGGAAGGAGCCCACTGGCACACTCACTGTCTCACTCCATCTGCTTCCTGGACACATTTAGATGAGCAACTTTTCCAAGCCAAACCCTTCCGCCATTTTGTTTCTGCCTCATCATGTATCTAAAAAAAATGGACTTGGCCTACCATGGACTGAAATCTTGAAATTGGGATCCAAAATAAAGTTTTCCTCCTCAATTTGTTTTTCTCAAGTCACAGTGATGAAAAAGTGACCAACATATACAGTATTTTTTCAGCTCATTTGAGGTCTGGACCAGCCTGAAATTCAGAAGATCTTTTGCCATTGGAGACAGGAAGCTTTGCTCTGTCTCTGAAGACTAAGCTCTGTGCTGGTTCTGGCTTCACTCTACATTACCTTGAGTGCTTGCCAGTTCACCAGAGCTCCAAAAGGCAACCAGGCCCCTTCCTTCTGCTGAGCTTAATTGTTACTTGTGAACTTTTCATTTCCTTGAGAGGATCGAACACAGAAAAACATCAAATGGGCCAGTTGCTATTTCTGCAAAGGAACTAGAAAATCCCTAGAAAATCCTAGAAATCACATTAGCTCAATCACAGGGCACATTGGAAGGATCAGGGCTGGTCTTTGGCTCATTCAATAATCTGAATTTTTGAGGTAGCACTCCAAGCCAGCCTGGAGTAGCCCTGAGTTCTGTTGGCTCCATTATTCAGGGTTTCTGGGCAGTGCCCTTGAGCACATGGCCTCCTTCCCCTCTATTCCCTTTGCTACTGACATTGAAACAACTGAGCTCTTCCTGAGTTCAGAAAACTTCAGGCTTTACATTAGTCTGCCCAGGGAAACCACTTTCATGGACTTTTTTTTTTGGATGGAGTGTAAACAGACATCCAGTAACTTCTATTAATAATTAAATGAAAATTCTGAGCTTCCTGGAGATACCCTCCAGCTTATGGCCCCACTCAAGGCCAAAGGACCAATGAGGACTTTCTAAAAATGGAAATGAACACATTGTTAGCTCTGATTTTATGGGTGTCAAAGTCTAAAGTATTTTGAGTTCATACTCAAACTAGGATATTTGCAGAGTTTACCCTTCCCTGAGTCACTGGAGGAATATCTAGCAACTTGTACAGAGGTAGAAATGGTTTATTACAGGCAGTTCTTTTCAGTAGGAAACAAATGTTGGTGCTTATTTACTAAGAAACAATTTCCCTCACAAAATAAATACTCAATGGTCTTTATTGACATCCTATTGGGAGTTAATAATATCTCCAAAATAAAGAAATTTCTCCATTAGAACCTCCTCAAAGTTCTGCCATGGGCCCCCAGTTGTGATTCTTAATGTGGAGATGGACACTGCTCCCCCAGGCCAGCATCCCAATAACCACTAATTAGTGAAATTGGCAGTAGAACTTTGGACTCCTGAAACAGTGCTCAGAATGCATTTGCCTACTGAGCTTCAAGGGTATTCCTTGCTGGCTTTGCTAATAGGAAATCATTGGAAACAATTCAGGTGCCCCATGATAGAGTATTTGTTAAATAAATTATAGCAGATCTGTTCATTAGATTATGAATGAGAATGATACTGCAAAAATAAATTCCATGGCATGAAAATGGTCTACAGGGTAAGCTACAGAATAATATTCACAGTGTGATCCTGTTTTGTGGACACGTGTATACATTGTGTGTACAGCATGTACATACATGGTCTGAAAAATGGTTCAGCACAGCCCTGCAGTTGTTTTCCCCAACAGTAAGATAATCAATGAGCTCTGTTTTCTTCTTTTTGCACCTTTTTTGTTCTGGTTTTTCTGTGACACACATATTTCTTACTTAACTAAGGAATGAAGCATTATAAAAAGGCAATGGGAGAAAGAAGGGTGGGCTGTCAACCAGTTTTCATGAGCAGGAGCCCCTGTTCCTCATTAGCACTGCTCTGCCTCCCAAGAGGCCACACACCTCTCTTCCAGATGAGAGAAGCAATGTGGACAAGTGGAAAACGCTTTCAGACCAGGCTCTGCCTTCCATAGAGAAAGCCGCAGAGAGTCTCGCTCTCGCTGGACCTCCTCTTCCCGTGGTCTTCAGACTGGGGCCCTGCAGGAGCACTTGTGACTCCACAGTCAGGGCATTTATAGGTCTTTCAGGGAAAGCATCCTGGTGGCTTTACATTCACAGGCAATGCGACTCATTTTACGCTGCCCTCCTGCCACCTGAGAGCTGAGCCTGGGACAGGTCAGACTGCCCATCTAGGACCCTGTGCCCTACATGGTGCCAGCACTCATATATCTAGGGACCCAGGCGCTTAAGTGCTGCATGGGCAGGCAAGTGTCCTGCAGAAGGCGCCCATGCGCCTCTGTTCCAGGGTGCAGAACAGAGCGGGCGCCAGCCAGGGCAGGCAGGCGATGACAGTGCCGACTATCTGCAGATCTTGCTGCGGCTAAGGTTGCATGGTTTGCAATTAGACGAAAGGTCTGGGGGCCGGGGAGATCATTTCCCTCAGCAGGTTATCATTTGGACAGCATCGGAGGCTTGTCAGGCCCTGCAGCTCTGCCTGCTCTCCACCCTCCCCACCTGCTCCCGCCTCACAGTTTAGGCATTTCTGTGCAGAACTTCTGGTTGCTGGCTCCCCTTGGACCCCAAAGTGTCTGCATCTATTGAGAAAAATATGCCCAGGGGTCCTTTTCTGTAGATATTTACCTCACCCACAAGTCCAGGACCCTTAACTCACCTACCTCCTTTCACTACCACAGTTTATGTTTATGCATTACTTTGCCTGGTTATTGGTCATTGCTTTTCCCACTAGACTATGAGACTTTGCATTCTTGTCTTCCAGCACCTCCCTAGTAGACAGCATGATACATAGTAAGCTCTCAATAATGAGGTGAGTGAACACATGCATGATTACATAGCAGCCATCAGAAACCTTCCAACTGAAGACTACGACAACCCCTACTGCAAATGAGCAAATCCCTTGCTGTGTGACCAGGAACAAGTTGCATAACTCTTCTAAAATTGTCTTCTTATCTATGTTCTATGTGGTTGCAAAAAGTACTCTTACCTTGGGATTGTAGTAAAGATTAAATGAGATGGTGTCAATAAAGTGCTGGACACAGAGGAGAAGTGGCTAACAATGAATGAATAACAGTGCCTGTATTGTTTGAGTCTCTCCCAGTCAGAGCCAGGAGGTCACCTTGGTTATAAGATTTTGTGGATCTGGGCCTCTCCACCTGCTGTGTGTAACTTTGTCCTTTCCATTCAGTGTCCTTGGGTTTGGGGGGTAGAAAATAAAATTGGTATCCTCTGCTATCAGGCCTGCACTTGTAAGGGAGAGGGCAGTTTGCTGGAACTAATCAGAAGCTGCCTTGGAGCTGCCTGCCTTGAATCAGGATCAGTGCAGGCAAGTAACCCATCAGAGAGAAGAGCTGCTCCTGGAAACCCTGCTGTGTGGGACCCCAGGAACTGTCAGAAATGTGACAGTGGGCTGGGCCCTCCTGCCTCTGGGACCAGGTTCCATGCAGGTCTGACTGCTGTGGCTCAGGAAGGGATTTGATCGGGTTTGTTTCATTAGTGGCAGTGTCATGGGAGGAGGCTTTGAATGGGAAAGCAGGGATTGGAGAAACTGAATTCAGACATCATACTGGGGTGCAAGATCACGCAAACGGTGCATTTCGGAGTCTGCAGCTGACTCCTGGATTCTAGTACGATTCAGACAGGCAAAGCACCTGCCGCATGCTCACAAGCTGCTGCTGAGGCAGAGCTCCCAACAAGTGTCATGATTCCAATGCTCTCTCAAGTCACACTGCCTTTTCCCTTCAACTTTACCAAGGTACCAGTGTTAAATGCCTTCCAGTCTCATGGAGTGAGCAATTGCACATACAACATTCAGCCATCAAGTTCCAATCACCAGGTCCTAATCAAAATGCCATGAATATGGAGACTGGCTCCCAACTTACGGAATCATATTTTCCCAAGAAATCTTATATTTACGTAAAATGTCATCTTACCTTGAGGTCCTTAAATGTATTCGATCTCAATTTTATTCAGCAAATATTTACTGAGCAACTGTTATACAACCATCCACTGTGCTTAGGGCTCAGGGATACAATTGTGAGCAGAAAATAAAATGATGTGACACTCACCTCCATGGGACTTTGAGTTGGGAGAAACACCAGGACAGCAGATTGGAGTGATATTAGGAGGAGCAGACAGGATTTCCAGGGGTGTGTGAAGGAGATTCAGCATCTCTGGCCTCAGGGCTGAGTATTGGCTCCAGTCAGTGAGGTATGGAGTCTGACCAGGTCCTGGCTTCTGATTTTGTTATGCTGAGACCCAGGTCACTCTGTTGGGTCTGGACTAGTGAAGGAGGCTTATCGCAAAGGAAGATTGCTCCTCTTGTTTTGCTTTTTGCATGTGTCCTCTGACCTTCCACATCTTTCTGCTATGAGCTGAAGCACATGAGGCCCTCACCAGACACAGCCACTCGGCCTTGAACTTCCTAATCCACAGAACCATAAGCCAAAATAAATCTCTTTTCTATATATAATATCCAGTCTCAGGTATTTAGTGTTAACAATAGAACACAAAGTGATCCTAAGAAAGTCCAGGGGAAGGAGAGTATTGAATACATGGCATGTGTTGTGCAGGGGAAACTAGGAGAAGGTGTCTGGAGCCACGATCTTAGAGGTGCTTATCAAGGCACTGTTGATGAGGACAAGGAGCTGCCCAATGGCCCCTTGGCTCTGCCTTCTATCAGATAGACTCCAGAGAGGAAGACTAAGGAACTGTTACCCCATGGTTCCAGTGGGATAGGCAAGGCGCAGTTTTGCTTTTCTTATTTCTATCTTTCATTTGCAGAGATATCCTTTTTACAATGTCAGTTTCAAAGTACAGAGGACATTTGTGGTAAAATTTTTTACACTATTGGAGTGGCATGATCTGATGGATGGATGGATGGATGGAGACATTTTGTTTGTTTGAAACTTAAATTTTGTTTCTCTTCCAGAATCTGAGTTAGGGGAGAATTCAGCCATCCTTCAGAACCTCAGGAGAAAGACTTACATCAACAGGTCTAGAAGCACTTTCTTCCTTTAATATGTTCAGCTTGGCTAACTGAAACAGTGGTTAAATGACTCCTAATCACATTTTAAAAATCAACCTGTCTGCAGAACAGGAAAGAATTTCTTTGTTTACTGCTTCATAAAAGTACTTACCTTATCCCTTTCTTATGTTTAAGGTGAGTCACACACTGTATTTCTCTTAGTCCTCCAGGTAAGTAGGTAGGTTGTCTTACTCTGTTTGGGCCGCTATAACAAAATATCATAAACTAGATGCTTATTAGTAACAGATATTTGTTTCCCATTGTTGTGGAAACTGGAAAGTCCAAGGTCAGGTGCTGGAAGATCTTGAATCTAATGAAGGTCCACATTCTGGTTGTCTTGGTTAATTTTCTCTCATTGCTGGGACAAAATACCTGACACCCAAAATGAAGGAAGGAAAGATTTATTTAGCTTACTGTTTGTGGAGGTTTCTGCCCATAATCAGCTGGCTCCAAGGCAAGGTGGCATGGTATTAGAGCAACACTTAAGTCAGCAGCCAGCAAAAGCAGCCAGAGCAAAAGGTGGGGAAAGAGCCAGCCTCTTTTCCGCCTTTATATTGTGTGCAGGCCACCTCTTTCCCTCCAGGGTAGATGTAATGCTCACAAGATCTCTGTGCCCTACTCTTGCTCAGGCTCAGGATATTTACTTGGCAAGGATCTGGCTCCCTGCTGAGCTCTTAGTTAAACTTCTAAACTCCTCAAATTGACACAATGTATCAACAGTAACACTGGTTCATTGACAGTAATTTTTTGCTGTGTTCTTTCATGGTAGAAGGGGCAAAGCAACTCTTTGGGTCTTCTTTCATAAGGGTACTGTTAGGTCTTGTGTCTAGATGTTCCTCCAGAGTCTCATGCTGTCACAGGGGTTTTTCAGAGATGGCTGAATCTAGAGTGTTTGATGCTCAGATTAAGGGTGCATGATTAATAAAATTAATCCACTGATTGGTTTGGCATAGTTTTGGCTAGGATTAAGGGTGAGTGCTACACCTGCTTGAGGGCAGGTAGTCTGCATACAATACAGAAAGAATCTTATTTCTCCTCCTTATTGCTTTTGCTATTTTGTGGGCACCATGAACTTGTTCTGCTCTGTAACATTCCTCTGCCAAACTACTCTTCCAGGAGCCAGCCAATCATAGACTGAAACTTCTACAAACTGTAAGCCAAATAAATCTTTTCTCCTTTATTTTTGGGTGTCAGCTATTTTGTCTCATCAATGAGAAACATAACTAAGACAGGCACTAATTCCATTATGAGCATCCCACCCTCACAACCTCATCACCTCCTGCTATGGTTTGAATTTGATTTATTCCAGCCAAAACTCATGATGAGTTTGGGCTCTTGATGACACAGGGTTGAGAAGTGAGGCTTAATGGGAAGTGTTTGGGTTATGGGGACAGAGACTTTGTGATTGGATTAATATCTTGTTGTGTGAGTTTATTCTTACTCTCAGGTCTGGATTAATTAAGGGAGAGTTGCTGAGAGGGAGGTTTTCAGTCCTGTTTTGTCTTTCATAAATGCCTACCTGCCTTTCCACATATTTCTGCCATGGTGTCTAAGCAGCATGTGGCCCTCATCAGATGCAACTACCTGATCTTTTACTTTCCAGTCTGCAGAACCATGAGACAAAATCTATTTTCTTCAGAAATTGTCCAGCCTCAGGTATTTTGTTATAGCAACAGAAAGCATACTAAGATACTTCTCAACAGGCCTATTTCCTAATTACATCACAAATCTAATTTGGAATTAGATTTCAACATGCAAATTTGGGCAATGTGTATGTGGGGAGTGAGGACACAAGTATTCTGACAGTAGAACAGGTTTAATTGTTTTGTTTTATCCCTCTCTGTCTCATATACCTTTTTGCATCTCAGCTTCTTTTCCATCTGCTTTCCTGTCACCCAGAAGAAAACTCAGGATTCCCTCTTATCCTGAAGAAATTCTGTAGAAATGGTGGTTGGGTGGTAAGTGTTTGAGGGGGGAAATGCTAATGTGAAACTTTTATATTCTGTATAACTACATATATTCCAGAAGATCAAGAGTTAAATTTTTTTAAAAAATCATAAAAAGGAAGTAGAAGTGCAGTAAGCATTTATCAGACATTATTAATGAGAAAGTACTTCCAAGCTTCCATTTAATGAAGAAAAAAATAAAAGATTGAGAGATTCAACTGTAAAAGAATTCTATTAAAGTAAACCAAAACTACATAAAAATATTCCCCAAATATGATAAAAGGTTATTAGAGTTAATATATTATGAATCTATTCAAACAAATAAGAAATCACCATGTTAACACAATCATAGGAAGAAAACTACCTTCTCCAAAATGAAAATAAATAGCATTCACTTTGAAAAAGCTATTTAAATTTAATAAAGCAGTCAAAGAACTATAAACTAAAGCCTCAAAGAAATAAATTTTAGCATCAAGTTTACATTTTAAAATGAGAATTCTGTGCTTAGCAATAGTGCAGAAAAATAGAGAATACACTGGAATAAACTTCCCTGGCCTTTTTTGTTTCCTGGAAAGCAACTTAGTAATATCTAAAACATTTATATCCATTAAATCAGGAGCTGCACTTCTGGGAATGTATCCCAAGAAAGTAATATAGAATGCAAAAGAAAATCTTTATGATGAGAGATGTGTACTGCAGTGTCATTTACCAGAGAGAACAAAAAGGAAGCTACAGAAATATCCAGTTCTTGAGGAATATCTCACAATTCCTGTGGAATGAGGTGGAATATAGCCACACACACACAAAGCCCTTTAAATTGCATATCCCCATCAAACATTACTAGCTTGCTCTTTATTATAGATCTTTTTTTTCTTTTTACAGACTTTTCCTTACAAAGCTTTAATGAACTGTAGTTAACATACAATAATGCCCACATTTCAAAGGTACCATTGATAAATTGTGATATACATATATATTTGTGAAGCTACTACCACATTCAAGATATTGGATATGTTAATCACTCCAAAAACTCTCCACTGGTCCTTTTCTATGTCTCCCTCCTGCTCCTTCCTAACTTCCTTTATCTCCTGTCAGTGCTAATCTGTATTTGTTCACCTTCTGGAATTTTATTTGGAATCTTACAACATGTACTCTTATTTGTCTGGCTTCTGGCTTATTTGTCTAGCACAATTAGAGAATCATCCACATGGCTGTACATATCAACAGCTCAATCCTTTAATTGCTGACAAGTATGCCATTATATAAGCATGCTGCCATTTGTTGATACTTTCCTATTATGATGAACATTTGGATTGTTTCCAGTTTTGAGCTATTACAAATAAAAGCACTATTAATATTCAAATGCAAGCTTGGGTAAGGACACATAAATACATTTCTCTTGGGTAGATTACTAGGAGTGGAATGTATGGGTCATGTCAGGGTATCCATTAATCTTTTTTCCTTTCCTTTTTTTTTTTTTGTTTGTGTGGGGTATTGAACCCAAGACCTTGTGAATGCTAGGCAAGTGCTCTACCACTGAGCTGTATCCTTAGCCCTATGCTGAACGTGTGTGTGTGTGTGTGTGTGTGTGTTGCTGGTGATTGAAATTAGGGGTTTCTCACTGAGATACATCTCCAGATCTTTTTAATGTGTTTCTATTTTGAGGCATGGTCCTGTTGAGTTGCTCAAGTTGGACAAAACTTGTGCTCCCTCTACTCCTGCCTCCTAGAGTGCTGAAATTACAGGTGCGTATCACCATTTCTGGGTCCTATTTCTAACTTTTAAAAAGGGTCAGTCTTTTTCCCCAAGAGATGGTACTGTTCTATATTACCACCGTAAGTGTGTATTGGCTCTGTATCTTTGCTAATAATTGATATGATCAGTTTTAGTCAAATTCAGACAAGTATTTAATTGTATATTTAATTTCCATTGCCCTAATAACCAGTGAGGCAGTCTATATTTATATACATTCTTAAAACAACCATCTTTTAAGTTGAGTTTGTTCTTATTATTGAATTTTTGAATATTTTGTTATTATGGTTTAGATTGAGAATCTCCACAAAGACCTCAGACTCAGAGGCAGGGCTTTTGGAAGCTGGCTGAATCATGAGAGTGATATAACTGACTCATTGTTAAGAAATTAGATGTGATGGGAAAAAGCTGGTCACTTGAAGCATGACTTGGAATGATATATTTCCCTCTCCTAGCTCCTCGCTTTTCACTCTAGCTGCTCAAAACCTGTTTTGAGCAGATTTCCTCTACCAGACCTTTCTACCATGTCATTCTGCCTTGAACCAGCTGATTATGGACTGAAATCTCTAGAGTGTGAATCAAAATAAACCACTCCTTCTTTAAATTGTGTGTGTTTGATATTGCATCTCAGTGACAAAAGAGTGACTAAGACAGATTTTGGTAACAAGAGACTGTTATGACATTACCTGACCATGTTGTTTGAATCCTTTGGAAGTGTTTTATGGAAGGAGTTTGGAATGAATTGGAGATGCCAGCTAGAGAAACCCGAGAATGCTCTGAGCTGAGCTTGATTGGAGATTCTGGTCTGAATTCAAAAGACCAGAATGCTAACTGAAGTAAAGACAGTAAAGGCCAAGCTCAGGAGGTTTCAGAGAGCAATGACTCCATTAGCAGTTGGAGTAGAGGTCATGTATGCTATGCTATGGAGGAATATTTATATTCATTTTGCACATATCCTGAGGCCTTGTGGGAGATCAAAATTGAGAGCAGTGGACTAACTAACCTGGAAGGGGAAATTTCAAGGCAGTCCAGTGTTTAAGCTGTGGAATGGAAACTGTTAGGAGTGTTTAACTAGCTCTACATTGACAAATGAAAGTACATGGCACAACTGAATAACTTTAAAAATTTTAGGTTTCATCAGAAAAGAAGCTTCTATACAGCTGTGGCTGTAAAATTTTGGCTGAAGAAACCCTTGTCCATGAAAAGGAAAAGAAGAAGCTAAGTACAGTGAATCATCAACTATGAACTCAGTTAATTTGGGAGGGCTGGTTGTAACTCATGTTGGTGATTGTAAGTCAAGACTATGTATCACATAAGAAATAATGGAAATGCCCATAATGAGTTCTAAACTTCTCAAACATCCCTTTAACAACCATTTCACAATCAAAAGGTTGTATAATGTGTATAATTTACCAGAAACATCAAGAGTTTTCCTATTATATTTATTAAAAAGTTATAAAATATGCCTAGTTCACCAGAAACAACAATTTCATACTATACTCACCATTCAAGCTGATATCTTTGGCTAGCAGCAAGGAAGGATGAAATGGAAGGTGGTTACTGTTTGGAAGGAGAGTCCCCTACCATAATAAGAACATCAGGAATCTGGCTCTCTGGTGTCCTTTCTCTCCTTGGGAGAGCTTGTAGCCCAGTGAGCTTCACTCACTAGGTTTCAACCTTTTCAGAACTATAAACTGGTCTAAGGTTTTCTGTTTCTGTTTTTTCTTTAATACTGTTCTTTTTTTGTGATTACTTTCTTTATCTTTTCTTCCTTCCTTTGCTTCTTTTCTATCTTTTAGGGGGCTATTTTGGTTGCAATAATTGTAGCAATTATATAAAGCACTGACTGAAATTATGTCCACAAATATGTGCATCTGTGCTCAGACTTACATATGTTTGCATAGTCTTTGTTTACAACTGCACAAGTAGCCAGCATTTGGATTGTAAGTCAGGACTTTGTTCATAAGTTAAACCTAAAATTCTTGTCATAACCCAAGCTTTTCATAAGTGAGGCTGATCATAACTCAAGGGTACACTATACTTTGTAAAAGGACAATGTGAAGAATACCTTGAGTAATCAGCAAGACCCCACCCTTGCCAGGCTCAAGGGTCTAAAAGTGAAGAAAAACTTTGCTTTGAGAAAACAGCTCCAGGGAATCTAGCTCATTTAGGACCAGCTAGGAAACAGTTTCCCAGAGCTCTGCTGTTCAAATACTCAGAGACTATTGCAACCATGATTCAAGGAAGACCAACTAGCACTTGATTTGGCAGCAAATCTTGGCATTGTTCACATGGTTTTATCAATATAAAAAATGCAAGAGTTGTGGGGTTAAGGAGGCTTCCACCCAGATTTTAGAAGAAGGTTTGGGAATCCATATGGTGAGCTCCTGAGAG
The DNA here is from genome assembly GCA_004027455.1 of Hydrochoerus hydrochaeris. Classification (NCBI taxonomy): domain Eukaryota; kingdom Metazoa; phylum Chordata; class Mammalia; order Rodentia; family Hydrochaeridae; genus Hydrochoerus; species Hydrochoerus hydrochaeris. The sequence goes on from PVLA01002646.1 coordinate 166,177, forward strand.
GGCAGAGTACAAAGCTATGAGAGTGAAACCAAAAGTATTTGGAAGACCCTGAAAAGTTGGAGAAAAGGAAACAATGGAACATTTGAAGAATATCACAGGCAGTGAGCAGAACCAACACGAGTGATAGGCTCTGAGAGCTATACCCAGAAATGCCTTGAGGGCAGGGCTGCCCAGGTCCTTTGCAGTCCATAGTTTTTTGCCCCAGGTTCTGGACACAAAACTATAGGATATAGTGGTTTCCTTTCAGGGTTTAAGTATTGTTTTAGTCCCATTCCTTTCTATCAGTTGATTTCTCCATTTTTGAATGGGAATATTTACCCTCTGCCTTTGTGTGTTGGCAGTATTTAACTTTGTTATTTTTACAGTGGCTCAAAGCTAAGTTTATCTTGAGTCTCAGTGGAGACTTTGGACTTGGAATTTTCAGCAGTGCTGGAACTGCTAAGACTTTGTTGACTCTTAGAGATGGACTAAACTCATTTTGCATAAAAGGATTCACATAAGTCTTTTGGGAGCCAGAGATAGAATGCCATGGCTTAGAGAATATCTCCAAAGGCTTCATGGACTCATATGTGGTGTTTTTGGAGGGTGACTGAATCATGAGTATGATAGCATTGACTTACTGTTAGAGGCTGGGCCCTGATGGGAAGAGGCAGGTGAGTTTGATCCTGGCTCCTTACTTCTTACTCTGCTTCTTGGCCATCATGACTTGGGCAGCCACCATCTTCCAGAACCTTCCACCTTCCAGTCCTTCATTGCTAATATATTAAAAATATAATTGATTTTTATAATTCGATCTTGTAACCTGTAATCTTGCTTTTGGTTCTAACAACATTTTTGGTAGATTCCATCTGATTTCTTTTATGAAGTAAATCATTTGTGAATAAAAAGTAAACAAAAAGTTATTTGTGAATAAAAAGTTTTGCTCCTCTATTTTCATTCTGGATCCTTTCATTTGTTTTTTTCTGCCTCATTAGCTTGATTGGAACCTCTCCTAAAATAGTAAATAGAAGTGGCAGGGTGATCACCCTCACCTTGTTCCTAGTCACAGGAAAAACATTCAAATATTTATCATTACTTATAATGTTAGTTGTAAGTTTTTCTGTAGGTATCCTTTTAAAATGTTGATGAAATTTCCTTCTATTTCCTAGTTTGGAAAGTGATTTAACAAAAAAAAAATGTCGGATTTTGTCAAATGCATTTGCCATATGTAGGAGGATGATCGCAACATCCCTCTTTTTTGGTCTGTGAATATATTATATTCCACTAATTGACTTTTGAATGTTAAAGCAAGCTTGAATTCTTGGGATAAATCCTCTTTGGCCACAATGTATTTATCATGAATATGATACCTTAGGAATTGATTTTGAAAGTACAACTCCTTAAAATTTCTAGAAAATGCAGAATTGGCATTTGTATTTCTTCTTTAAATGCTTGGTAGAATTTACTAGATATCATAGAGGTTTTTTCATGGGAAAGTCAATTTTTTTCATACATACAAAAGTTATCTGTTTTTTTCTTGAGCGGGGTATGGTAATTTCTGTAATAAGTAATTTTTCCACTTCACATAAGCCTTGAATTTATTGGTCATAATATTCCCTGATTATCATTTTAATATGTGTAGCACATGTATTGGTATTACCTCTTTCATCTCTAATATTGCTAATTTGTGCCTTTTCTCTTTTTTCATTCAGATAGAAGTTTATCATTTTATTGATTTTTCTCAAAGAACAAGCTTTGGTTTCATTGACTTTGTACTTGATATTATGTTTTTCATCTACATTGATATTTATTATTTCCTCCCTTCTACTTGCTACAAATTTGTAGTAAGCTTCTTCTTTATTTTTTAGTTTCTAAAGCTGAAAATTGAAGCGATTTATTCAAGACCTTTATTATATAAAGCCAACGTTTTAATGTTCTAAACTTTCCTCTAAGTATTGCTTTAGCTATGCCTTACAAATTTTGGTGTGCTCTATTTTTGTTTACTCCAAAACATGTTTTTAAGTGCCTTTTTGAAAAATATGTCCTGGATCTATAGGCAGTTGAAAAGTGTGTGGTTTAATTTTATGGCACTGGAAGATTTCCTAGATATCTTTCTGCCCTTGATTTCTAATATATAATATTATTGTGGTCAAATAATGTACTTTGTAAAATGTGAATCTATTAATCTATATTGACATTTTTATAGCCCAAAATAAATTTTTATGTACACTGAAGAAAAGTACATTCATTGCTGTGTGGAATATTTCATCAATTAAATTAGATCAAGTTAGTTGATATTTCTATTTAAGGGCTCTATATCCTTAATAATTTTATGTCTACTTGTTCTAGCAACTATTGAGATATTAAGAAATGTGTTGAAGTGTCCAGTATAATTGCAGATTTTCCTGTTTTATTTTTCTTGTAATCCTATCAGGTTTTTGTTCATGTATCTTGAAACTCATTTACTAGATGAAAAACCAATTGGTACCATTATATCCTTTTGGCTAATCTATCCTTTTGTATTTATTAAAAAAACTTTATCCTTAGAAACAGTATTTGCTCTAAAATCTGTGTCTGATGTTAATAGTGCTAACAATTTTCCACCCTTTTCCTTTTAATTTACTTATCTTTAAGTTTTGTTTTTAGTAAGCAGCATATAGTGGACTTTATTTTATAAGTTAATCTTACAATATCTATCCTGCTCTTGGGAATATTCAGATCATTGTAATTTAAATTAGTTATTGATATTATTTGATTTAAATCTTCTGCTTTTCTGTTTATTTTTTTCCCACCTGCTCATTGTTTTATCTTTTTTTGCCTTGTTTTGGGTCAATCGTTTCATGAAGATTTTATTGTAAGTTCTAAAGGCTCATCTAAAACTTTGTGTTGTGTTGTTTTAGTGGATGATTTAGGATTAACAGGATACATTTTGGATGTATCATATTCCAATTTGAAGCAATTGTACAAATGCTGTGTATCTTACAAAGAATTTACAATATTACATTTTCATAATCTCCTTTTGTCTTTCACCTTGTTATACCACATATTTTACCTTTAAACATTTCATAAACTTAAGAGAATATTGCTGTCATTTTTGCTTACATCATTTATTGTCTTTTTATTTTTCTTTTTTTCTTTTCTTTGTACCGGGATTGAACTCGCAACCTCGTGCTTGCCAGGCAGATGCTTATGCTGCTGAGCTAAATCCCCAGCCCTATTTACTGCTTTTTAAAGATATTTAGATAATAAACAAAAATCACTAATGCTTTCAAGAACAACCTTACTTTGGTCCCCTTGATTCCTTTGTAGAGCCCCATATTTCTGATTGGCTTTATTATCCTTCAGCTGAAAACATTTCCTTGACTATTTCCTGCAGAGGAAGCCGAGTGACAGTTCATTGTTTTGACTTTTGAAGTGGACTTTGAAAGCCAACTTTGCCTGAAGTTTTGAAAAATACATTTTGAGTAAATTACTCTAGGTTGTCAGCTTTTTCCTTCAGTAAAGCTGTTGTTTCACCCTGTCCTCTTGCTTGCATTCTTTCAGGTGAGAAATCTGCTGTCATCTCTGTCCTCGTTCCTTTGTATGTATTATTTCATTTTCCTCTGACTGCTTTTAAGATTTCTAAAGATTTTTCTCTTTATTACTAATTTTAAGCAATATGAGTATGACATACTTCTTGTCCTGATGCTTCAGAGATCTCATACGCATGGGCTCATGTTTTACCAAAATTTGAAAGCATTTGCACATTTTATTTCAAAAAATTTTTTCTCTCTTCACTTGTGTCTTCAGAGACTCCAATTGCATGTATAGTTGTCTCCTTGACTGTTCCAAAATTCATTGGTGCTCTATTAACTTTTCAATAGTATTTTTCTTCTCTGAGTTTTATTATATTTTGAAAGTTACTATTCTGCTCAGATATATCTGATCAGTGGCCAGGGATATAGCTCAGTGCTCTGCCTGGCAAGTGTGAGGTCATGAGTTTGATTCCCAGTACCAAAAAGAAAGAAAGAAATAGCTGTTCTTGTAAGGAGTTCTTTATATAAGAAAATCTTGTGTTTGTATTAAATTAAAAATAATATTTTGTTTTATTTTATTTAATAGTATGACTGAATATATTTAAAAGGTTCATGGAAAATGTATGAGAAGAAATTATACAAATGTAAACACTGAGTTTATATTGTTACTAGGATTATGGACTTTTATCTTCTTTATTCCTTTCTGTAATTTTCAGAATTATAGTATACATTGCTTTTACAGTTAAGTATGTAAGAATGGATGTAATATGTTAAAAATATTGAAATGACATTTATTGACTAGTTACATTAGTGAAGACTAAAGATAAAGTGAAATACTCTGACATTGATGGAGATGACATGGAAAAGGTATCCTTGTTCAAAATACTTTTCTGGGTAGTATTGAATGACTTTCTTCAAGAGACTTTGGCAACTATATTGAATAGGAGTGGAGATGGTAGACATCTTTGTCTTCCTGATTTTAGAGTTAAACCTTTCATTTTTTGACCATTTAATATGATATTGGTGGATGATTTGTCATAACTGACTGTTATCACATTGAGATAAAGACCATTTATTCTGTTTTTTTTTCTAGTTTTTTTAATAATGAATGTTGTACTTTGTCAATTGTTTTTTTGCATCTATTTAGATGATAACATTATTTTTTTCTTTGACTTTATTGATATGGTTCCTTGCATTAATTGATTTGTGTATGGTGAAGCATCTCTGCATCCTTGGCATGAATCTCACTTGGTCATGATGTATAATGTTCCTGATGATTTGCTGCATTCTGTTTGTCAGTATAATATTGAGGATTTTTGCATCTATGTTCCTCAGGAAAATTTTCCTATAGTTCTCATTTTTGACTGGGTCTTTCTCTAATTTTAATATTTGGGTAATACTTACTTCTAGTAATGACTTTGGGAATATTACTTCCTTTTCAATTCCATTAAAGAGTTTGAGAAATAATGGCATTAGATCTGTTCTAAATTTATTGAGATAAATAAATAAAAGAAAAAGATACAAATTATTTGCAGATGACATGATACTCTACATAGAAGATTCCAAAAACTTAGCAAAAGAATCCTAATGTAATACGTAAAGTCAATTGCCTAGCTGAATACAAAGTCAACACGCAAAAATCAATACCATTCCTGCATACAAATTTAAAAAACCCACTGAGAGAGAAATTAGGGAAATAACACCTTTAACAACAGCATAAAAAACTGAAATACTTAGAAATCAATTTGACAAAGGAAATAAAAGATCTGTACATTGAAAACTACAGTATTCTGAAAAAGATCAAAGAGGATATTAGAAAATGGAGATATTCTTGCTTTTGGGTGGGAAGAGCCAATATAGTGAAAATGGCCATATTCCCAAAATTGTTATACAGATTTAATGCAATCCAAATCAAAATACCATTAGTACATCAGATAACTACAGAAAACAATCTTAAAATTCATTTGGAACCAGAAGGCATCACAACCCCCAACTTGAAATTGTACTACAGAGCCACTATTACAAAAACAGTGTGATACTGGGAAACAGATTAGAAGATTCAGAAACAACTCCAGACACACTCAGCCACCTTATCTTGACAAAGGGGTAATCATGTTCACTGGAAGAAAGATAGCCTCTTTAATAAATGGCACTGGAAAAACTGGATTTCCACATGTTGAATATCAAAACTAGACCCATGTTTATCACCATGTACTAAGCTAAAATAAAAATGGATCAAACATCAAAATATTAAAAACAGAAATACTAATTATGCTGGAAGATAAAATAGTACTCTTGAAGACATAGGTATAGGCAAAGACTTCATGAACAAACCCCTTATTGCTTGGGAAATACTACAAACAATCTACAATTGAGATTTCATCTTATCAAAAAGATTTTGCAACTAAGAAATTACCAACACAGAGTGAGAAAAAATTTTAAACAGTTGTTCCTCAAAGGTACTAATATCCAGAACATACAAAGAATAGAAAAAAAAATCAAAACCTTTCCTCAATTTAAAGACCCAATCCAAAAATGGGCATCTGAGAAGAATATACACTTCTCAGATGTAGAAATACAAATGGCAAATAAATGTATGAAAAAATATTCATCACTGGTCATTTGAGCAGATTAAAACAATGCTAAGATTCCATTTCATTCTAGAAAGAATGGCTATTATCAAGAAATCAACCAATAACAAATGCTGATGGATCTGTGGGGGGAAAAGGAACACTTCTCCACTAGTGGTGGTAGTGTAATTGGTGCAACTACTATGGAAATCAGTATGGAGATTCCTTAAACAACTAGGATTTGAAATCCCATTTGATTCATTGCTGTGACTGTACCTGACCATGTGGTTTGGGAGCCTTTGGAAACGGCTTGTGGCATGAGTTTGGAAAAGTTCAGAGATGCTGGCTAAATAAACAGAGCTGGAATGCCTTAGACTGTACTGTTGGTAATTCTGGACAGAGCTCAGATTCTGGTCAGATAGCTGCTAGAAATCCTGCTAGTAAAGACCTGGCTCTGGAGGTTTCTGCTGGGAAGAAGGACTGCTTTGGCTGTTAGGCTCCAGACAATGTATGTTATGGCTTGACAAAAAGTTTGTCTGCATTTTTCTCATAGCCAGAGGTTTTGCCTGAGAGTAAGTATAAGGGTGGTGGACTAATTAATCTGGTAGAAGATATTTCAAGGTAGTCCAAAGTTGAAGGAATACATGGCTACTGTTGGGAGCTTTTAGCCAGATTTGCATTAAGAATCAAGAACAAAGAGCCCAGAGGAATGATTTAAAATGTGAAAATTGGTCATAAATGAAGCTCCAGTAACCTGTGGACTGCAAAAATAGGAAATTTTTATTGCTGAGAAGAAGCAAGAGTAAAGAAAAGATGGCCTGAGGGCATCACAACAAGCAGCAGAACTCCACCCTTTGAAGCCTCAAAATTGCAAAAGTGAAAGACTTTGCTTTGAAAAGAAAGGCACAGAGTACCACATTTCAGAATCACAATTGTGGCAGCTGCACCATTTTCCAGAGTTGTGGCAGCCTAGAGAATTTTTTCCTCAGAATTGGATTCAGAGTGCTTAGTGGTCCAGGAACTCAGTCCCTAAAACCAAGAGAGAGGGAAGCCTGGCTACTTCTGCTGCTGGCAGGAGACCTTAGTATCATCCATGTGGTGCTGGTTTTAGGTGCATGCAGTATGGAAGAATTGTGGGGTCAGGAAGTCTTCCACTCAGATTTCAGAAGGTGTGGGAGGCCAGACAGTGTGAAAGGGCAGTGCGTTAAACTGTGAGTTTGAAGCAAAGGTACATTGGAGACTTGAAAAGCCAGGAACATGAATCACCTGAGGAAAATGTCAAGGAGGGAGCAGAGTGGCCCAAGAGAGAAGCCACGGAAGCTACAACCACCAATAATGCCATAGGAATGGAGCCACTGAAGGCCTTTGGAGTTCACATCTTACCACAGATTGCCTCAAATGTTGCACATGGACTGAATGTTTGCCCTGCTGGATTTTGGAGTTGCTTCAGTTACATTCCTCTGTATCCTCATTTGTAACTTTTAGAATGGAAATATTTATGTTATGTCACTGAATGTTGGAAGTTTCTTTTCATGTGTACAGGGGTTCACAGCTAGGAGTTTGCTTAAATCTCAGAGGAGGCTTGGGACTTAGACTTTTCAGCAATGCTGAAAGTGTTAGGGCTTTGGTAACTCTTAGATATGGACTAAATGCTTTTTGCATAAAGGAATGTACATGAGTCTTAAGGGGACCAGGGGCAGGATATTATATGGTTTGTGTCTAGATCCCCCCCACCACAAAGCCTCATGCAGTCATGGGGACAGGTTTTTCAGAAGTGGTTCAGTCTCAGCATGGTCCAATTCTGAGATTAAAGATGTAAGTGCTACACCTCCCCCAGGGTATGTAGCCTGCATACAGTATAAGGGACAGAAAGAGTCTTGTCTCTTGCTACTTTTGCTATCTTCTGCTGGCTTGCCATCTTGCCTTAGAGTCTGCTGATTATGAACTGAAACCTCCACAAACTGGAAGCTAAATAAACTTTTCCTCCTTTAACTTTGGATGTTGTATATTTTGTCTTGGCAACAAGAAAATTAACTAAGACAGGGATACTACTCATCCATAAAGAAGGATAAACCTGAGACATTTATAGGTAAACATATTCTTAAGTGAAATAAATTGGACACACCTGTATAGATATCTCATTGTCTCTTTGGTATGAAATTGAAAGTATAAATAAGAACCAAAATGTACAATAGATATTGTGAAATAGAAAGAAATTGTTCAGCAGGAAAGAATAACTAGTGAGGGGAGAAGGGGAAAATAAGGAAGGAAGGGAAAAGAAAAAATGAAAAAGGAAGGATAAAGTGGAAACAAAGTTTAATAAATAAGAAGGGGACGGGTGATTGAAAGGAGAGGAGGAGAATGGGGAAAAAAAGAGGAACCAAGGTATATCATGTGCCAGCACAAATTCTCTATGATTATTATGTACACCTAAATTGTACCAATAAATTTAATTAAAAAGGCAGACAGAGAGAGAGAGAGAGAGAGAGAGAGAGAGAGAGAAATTGGCAATAGCCTTCTGACACGGGCTTTTGATGTTTCAAAAGAGACCACTTAGCTTCACACTGACCACGTATGTTCTTGATTTCAATTTATGTCAGTCTGGTCATGAGCAGCTCTATGCAGATCAATCTATTTGCAAATTAGATCATTATACTTGGAGGCTGAAACTATTTAAAGAAGTCCTGAGGGTGGTCCCTTTATTAAGCAAATATTTTCTTGCTAGTTCTCTTTTTAAAGTTAAGTTTAGTTTTTGTACATCAATATTCTCCTTCTCTTGTTGAAGTAAGACTTGCTCACATTTTATTTCTTACTCACTATATATTGATTTTAGCCCATGCTCTGTTACTAATAGGATGTGTGACTCTGGGCAAGTTAATATCTCTCTCTAGGTCTCCTTGTTTGTCAGAGGAAAATGTTTTAGTTTCCAAAGGCCGCCACCACAAAATACAACAGACTGGAGGGCTTAAACAATAGACATTTGTTTTGTTATATTTCTGGATGTCAAAAATCCAGAATCAAGGTGTTGGGAAGCTGATTTCTCATGAGATTGCTCTCTTTGACTTATAACAGCCACTTTTCTTGTGGGTCCGTGCATGATTTTTTTCTCTGTACGGACTTCCTCGGTGTCTCTTCCTCTTCTTATAAGAACAGAAATCCTATTGGTTTAACGGGACCAATCCATATGCCCTTGAGACTTCAGTGACTTCTTTAAACATTCTTCCTCTCCATGTAGTAACCCCAGGGGTTGGGGTTTTTAACATAAGAATTCTGACAGGACACAATTCAGTACATAGCAGAAGGAATTTACCCTGGTCCAGTGGTTCTCAGCTTCTAGAATCAATGAGAATTGCCTGGCCTTGTCCCCAAAATCCTGATCAAGTAGCTAGGGTAGGGGTTGGGATTTTGCATTTCTGATAAACTCAAAATGGTATTCATGGTGCTGGTCCAAAGACTGCACCAGCAAACCACTTGTATCGATCTTTAAGGTAACTAAGAGCTGGGCAACAGCACCCTTACAAGGGAGAGACTATCTAACTTTAAAAAGTGCTTCTGAAAGAGCTTGACAAAGTTTTGTATTTTGGCTTTGTAAAAAAAGATTTACACATTTTCAAAAATGAGAAGATAGCCTTTGAAAAACCTCTGGGATTGCATATATAGGTAAATCCACATAAGCGTAACTCATCCCATTTTAAACTCTAGTGCTTATATACTGTTTTAAGCACCACTAGATTCATACGGTCATACGAGCTTAATCAAAATGAAAGTAACTACTTTTCTGCTGGTTCTTATGATACGTATATAAACACTGTTCACAGGGCAAGAAGTACTCAGTTTTGACACGGGATTATTCCTCACAATTTACACTATTTGTCCTGAAATTTAACTCATTTTGCAATTAGCTTTCACTAGACAAGGACAATATATTCTTTTCACCAGATTTTTTTTTAACCTGTGTGACACAGTATGCCAGATAAAGAAATCATTTCTTTTAGACGTTTAATCTCTTCCCAGAGTGAAAGTAGTATTTGCTGAAATAAAAGTACACCTTGGCAGAAATGTGATGCTAATCCTCTTAGTTTTAATGATTTGGAAATGGTTGGAATAAGAAGGTAAACATTGTAGTTGATTAATAGGAAGGAAGTCAATTGGCCATGCAGCCACTGCTATATGCCACACTGTACAATAGTGCTTTATTTTATAAACCCCTAAACAAGGTCTCTCTCCATTTTAGTGTTTTTACTTGAAAAGTGATCCACTTGCACTGTGCAGTTCCTAAGTGTTTGATTCCATTACCCCAAAAAGCAAGCAGTGCACATTTCAAATCGACGTCAAACAAATCCCACTGATAACTGGTGTCATATCAATGGCTTATCAGGGCTTTTTTTATTGAAAATAGTCAGATATAATGAGGTGCTTCACATTTAAAAGTCTTAAATCTTTTGAAAGCTCCAGGCCTAGATGGTTTTGATATTGGCTTATTAAACTTGCACTAGGAGCAAAAGCAACAGTGGGTGGGGGTGGGGTCGAACAAGAGAAAGGGAACCCAGAGAAAGAGAGGAGGGAGCTCTGGCAGGCAGCACAGCTTAAGCTTTCCTCAGCCAGGGTGAAAAGGTGGCATTCACCTTTAGCTGTTCCTGCTAGCATCTCCCAGAGGAGACTCTAAAAGGAGGCCTTGAAGTGCTTTCAAGTATATAATGTGCAGCCACTGCTTGGGAATGATTCCTGCTGTTTTTATTAGGATCTGTTTCCTTTGCACCATGTTAAGCCATTTAGTGGCTTGCAGTAACTGTCCACCCAAAAATACTAAGCATTGGACAAAAAGGTCATCTGACCCACTTTAGCACTAAAGCATGAGAAGAAATCTTCAAGTTCCAGAAAGAAGGGAACTTCACATGGCTTGGCCTGCCAAGCACCAGGCACAGGAGGATACATTTGCCCTTTGTCTTTTCATGGAACTTTGCTCATGCTCTCTCTGGGTCAGGATTGGTCCCTTTTTCCAGGTAAGGAATATGAGGTTCCATAGAGGTGCAGAAATTGCAGTGGTTTAGCATAATTTAGTGATTCCTGGTATCACCCATATCTCTGGTCACCTGGGAACTCAGGCCCCACCAGATCCACTAAGTTAGACACACTGTGGTTGTGGTATAGCCACCCATGTTTAGTGATCTCTCTAGCAGCTTTTGATGAACAGCTGGGCTTGCAAAGGACCCACTGCTCTAGGACCACAGTGTGGAATCCTAAAGGATTCTAGACAGCCTGAAGCACTATTTCCACCTGGAGCTTATAGAAGCAGGGGATGGCACGCATCCTTGTTTCCTTTACCTGTTAAGTTGATGGTTCTGGGGACTGACCAAGAAACTGGAAGGAGCAAGAAAAGAGTTTGTCATCTTCAGCTACCGCATGATGGCAAGATCAGAGGTTCCGTCCTACTAGGAAGGCTGTGATTCTGAGGTGGGAGACAATCATGCTTCACGTGAGGAGAGAAGAATGCTGAAGAACTTGACCACGCCTTTTCTCTCCTTTTCCTGCCTTACTGTCTACTGCCTTCGTAACAGAAGCTGGCCCTCTCTGGGGGGGTCCCAGGGGAGCTACTTATGCTAGGATGATTCTAAGATCCATAGATTCAAGGGTACCCCGGAAATAGTTGTGCAGTCAAGCACACCTCTTAGTGATGATTCTCATAATGTCCACTGTGAATTGGAGCAAAGTTGGAGCGTAACTGTGAGTCAAGCTGGAAGAGAAAGGCTCTGGGGAAGCCTGGTCATGAAAAATTGTGGGGGAGCTGATGCATTTTCATTTAGTTCCTTAGCTTTTAGTTATGCCTACACCTCCAAGTGCTCTGCCCAGTCAGCTCTGTCAGTCTTACTGCTCCTTAGCACACGAGTCAGCTGCTGGGTCACCAAATCAACCGAACTCAGACAGCATCACACCCAACACAAGGGGGAGGAGGTTGTGATTCTCACAGTGTTCAAGGGTATCTTCATTGAAGGTCAAGGACAAGGAGGAGTGGACAGGGGTGCTGAGTTCATGGTCTCTATTCTGCACCATTACAGCTCTATGACTTTGGGTAAGTTATACCTCTGGTATTTTCTCTTAGTCACTTCCGACAGCTCCTGAACTCCCTTCAGCACCCAGCACTGTCATGAGGATCAAGAGAGCTAATGCAGGGGATGGGTGCTTGAGGGTGGATAAAGGCATTAATTGGTAGAGCAGCGGTAAAGAACATCAGCAGCTCCAAGATTGGCCTTGAATATCCAGCTGGAGAGCAGGAAACTCTACTTCTGGGATAGGGTTTGGGGGTGGTTTACCGCTACAAAACAAACATTAGCTGAAGGATGTGGTGATGAGAGCAGAGTTTGGGCTTAGCTCAAAATGGGGTGAACATCACTCTGGGAAGCTGAGGCAAGAGAATTGAAAGTTTGAGCCTTTCTTGGCAACACTGTGACTTAGCCCCCGTCTAAACATGAAAAAAGGATGGGCTGTAGCTAGCTCAGCGCCAAGACCCAGGGTTCAATTCCCAGTATCACAAAAAGAAGCGTAGGTTTACCAATTTGTCTGTTTCCCTGGTTTTTAACAAAACCAAACCAGGATTGTTAGTCATACTAGTTCAAAGTCTGCAATTTTTTATTTGTCTTTTGTCCTAACCTCTCAGGAGCTTGATTCTAATATTTATAAAGTGGAGGCAATAATAATAATCATAGTGATAATAGTCAAATAATAGGCACATAGCACGCTGTAGTTATCCCCTCTGGGAGCTGCTGCAGGCGTCTCTCCATAGCCCCGGCAGGCACCTCAGATCCTGGGCCTGCCGGGCAGGACACTGAGCAGGCTTCACAGCCCCGCCTCAGGGCGGTGACCAGTGTGCTGGGAGCTCCTGGAGGGCAGGGGCTGCCTCTGATTCTGCTTTGCTTGCTGGCATCTCACACAGTGGCTGCACACAGGACTCGGTGAATTCCACCGTGGCTTACTGACCCCTGCCATCAGGACAGCACAAAGCTGGGTGGGGCCTGCAGTTCATCTGGCGTTTCTAAGCGCCCACCGCAGCAGCCAGCCCTTGTTCCGTAGGTTTAGTTCCCGGAATCGTCCCTCTCCCTTGGGGGTGGCGGTAAACAAAGGTGTTATTATGACCACTGTTTTTTATGTAAGAAGCCAAAGGCTGAGAGAAGTTAAATGAACTGCCCAAGGTCAAACAGGTAGACAGTGAGGGAGCCAAAACTCAAACCCCGGAGTGATATCTTTGTCCCACATAACCCAGAATCCTCACTAAACACCACAAAGACACTTATTAGTGATCTAACAGCCCCCTGGACAAGACTTGTGGTGTCCAGTGGCCTCCCCTGCTCCTCTTCATTATAAACACTGTCTGGTAGCCGCTGCCCTGCCCAGCATGCAGATCCATGGAGACCCAAGGTGAAGGGTAGAAGTGGTCACAGCAGGGTCTGGTGTCCCTGATTCCACAGTGAATCTTTCTCATGGACAGCCAAACAGGCCACCCCTCCAAGAAAGCCAGGAGACCATTTCACCACCTAATCGATGATCCTGTTATTGACGTGGTGTTCCCCAAGGACAGTTTTATAACTTTATCGAGCCCTGTATGTGGGGACAATTATAGGGATAATGGGAAATCATCGACAAATGGAGGCTCCTGCATTGCAAATGAACACCTGCTCCAACTAGGGGAAAGTCCTGTTTTAGTTTTAGAATTTGTGAAAATGAAATGCCCATTAAAAAAAGAAGCCTGTGATTTATGGTCGGGGGTCTTCCGCACTGGCCTAGCCATTAGCATATAAATGTCATGGCTCCCCATGACCCTGGCCATCTGCATATAACGCTCCATGGGAATGTCTGCTGTATCATCTACAGCCAATGCTCTCCGTGGTTCCAAAGGTCCTGAAATAATTGCTCCCCAGAGTCTTCCCATGCCGAGAGTACACATCTGGGCACATCCTTGCGTCATCCCTAGAGGGCGAATGTGGTTCATGAAGCTGCCTGGCACGCCTCACAGAGCCAAGCACAGCCTCAAGGCAATTGTGAAGAAATCAGATGCAGGCAGGGGCCGCGTCCACTGGTTCTAGAGCTCCAAGTCAGTTGCTCCAGCTCTCTGAATCTCAATGTCTTCACCTGTGAAATAGGGCTACCATTCTCTTTGTGTCCAAGGATCCTTATGAGGATTGAACAAGGCAGCAATTTTGGACCTTCCAGAAGCTTACAAAACTGAAAGAGAAATAAGATCCAAAATATACAATAGATATTGTGAAAATGAGAGGGAAAGAAAGTGCTCAAAATGAAAGAATAATTGGGATGAGGAAAAGAAAAAAGGGAAAATATTATATATATATATAATATATATATTATATATATGTATCTGCATATGTATGTGTATATATATATGTACAAGATAGGTAACTATACCACTAATCTCTGTAAGTTCATCAAAAACAGTTTGTGTTTTCATTGCTTGATCATTTTTTTCATGCCTAAATCTTCTAATCTGAACAACTACTTTTAAGATAACAATATGCAATATATTAACTAGTGTTAAATTCCTACTTTTAAAAAAAATTCTGTATCATTTTTATCCTTTTTGTTTTGTTTTTAAAATAAAAACAAACAAAAAGCTTCCAAACTTCCTGTTACGGACTCATGTGTCAGCCCTCAGCTGCCTACAGGCTAGGCATCATCCTAGCACTAGGGAACAGGATAAACCCCCCACCTTCATTAAAGACAATCAACTGTAGGGCTGGGGATTTAGCTCAGTGGCTTAAGCGTCTGCCCGACAAGCACAAGGTTGTGAGTTCCATCCTGGGTACAAAAAAAAACAAAAGAAAACAACCAAAACCCAATCAACTGTGAGCTTACTATTTCTGAGGGTGACCAATGCTGTGTATGAAACTCAGCCAGATAGGAGTGTCCTGTGAAGGTGGGGCCCTGTCTTAAAAGTGATACTTGAGTGCAGACTGGACAGGAGTAAAGGAGTGAGCCCGGCCATGTATGACAGAGGGAAAAGCATTCCAGGGAGAAGATACAGCAAAGACCCTGTGGTGGAACAAGTGGGCAGAGGAGGGAGCAGGAGCAGTGGAGCAGGGCACTGCCCAGTGATGGAGGGAATTGGAGCATGGGTGTTGTTCTAAGTGTGTGGCTTTAGGTGGCCGCTGGCAGGCTTGGTGCACAAGAGTGACCTGAGCTGATCTGGATTTTAAAGGTCATTCTGCCTGCTGTGCAAGGGGTCAATTTGGGACAAAGGTAGATATAGGATTTATGAATGAACCCCAAAGGGCAGGTCCACAAAACTCAGAGCACTGTTTCCAGAGTGAACAGAAGGAGGCAGGAAGTTTGTTAGGTTCCAACCACTTCTTTTCACCCATTTTCCAGGTGGTCTCCCCTCTGGCTGTTATGAGGGCACCTCCCCTGTGCCCTGTGTAGTGACCAGCTGTGTGTTCATTTTTCCCTTGAGCGCTCCCACTAGCTCTACGGTGTGGAGATGTAAGGTGTGAGGCTGAGAAAGGGAACACGACTTGTCCGTGTCAACAGCTGCTGAGTGGTGGCTGAGTCAGATCTCAGGACTACCTTCTTTTCTGATTTTCATACTCAAACCTAGGAAGCCCACACACACACATTGCATCTACCTTTGTCCAGGGTCAGGCAGAAGTTGAAGCTCGTGGCCATGTTCACCACTGTATTTGTCCTCTAAAGCCTTCCAGGTGACTGTGGGTCAGCTCTCCTGGTTATGGAGAGTTTCAGTTTTGGTTGTTTGAAGGACAAAGGTCAGAAAGTCACTGCTGCACAAGGAGGCTGGAGGTATCCCTTGGAAGGGTATGGTCCTTGCAGATGAAGGGCCAAGGAGGTGCTTCTTCTCCAGATGAGCCAATTAAAAGCAGGTAAACAGTCTCCAGGACATTGGCCACCTTGAGGGGCCCTGGGGTTGTCCCAGAGAGCTTCTGTCAGTGTGAGGCAGAAATGGAGCACTGGAGAGCAGAAAGCACTTGAGGGCTATTTGGTGGGACTGTGGCTGGGTGGCTGGAGATGCCTTCCCAGTCCCTGGACTGCCACTTTTCCCAGCCCTTCACTGCGCAGGCAGGACAGGCAGGTCACCTGCAAGGGTACAGGCATTGGCGCATACTGAGTCTCCTTGGCTCACCCCCAGCTCTTTGGATTAAAACCACAGCCACGTATGCTATCTCTGCACTTTCTGCTGTGTAGCTGAAGGGTGCTATGTGCCCATCCCATGAAGCCTGGGGCCCTGGCAAGATCTCCACTGAGAAACAGGAGCCGAGTCAGGTAGGCTTCTGCGGCACAGGTCTCTGCACGGCTGATCTCTGACAGGCCAACTTTCAATTTTTCTGGGACCCACAAAACCCTTGGGTTCTGGCTGCATTGATGACTTGTTTTAGTGAGTGCTATGCTTGTTGCTCTGTGACTTGGCAGTGCCCCTACACTGAGGAAGTGGGGCTCATTTCTCCTGCCCTGGAATCTGGATGGGCCTAGAGATTTGCTGCAGGAAGCAGTGTCCTGAGGCAGACACAGTGGTGCACCAGTTCTGAGCTGAGGTCTCAAGAGGCCTTGACTTGTTCTTCTGCTTTCTCTTACACTGCTCATGGCTACCCCAGCCAGAAGTAAGACCAGCCTGGATAAATACACAGCAACCAACTGCCAGATTCAGGACTGAATTCATCCAGAATCAGCCATGTTACACAGAGGTCTGCCAACCTTCAGCCTGATCTCAGGAACTTTAATGCGTGATTGTCATTTTAAGACCTCTGAGTTTGGGGATTGGTTGTTACCTACCAATAAAAAATGATATAACTTGTGAACTTACCCACCCTTATTCAACACATAGTAATGGGTTGAGGGATGGAAAAGTATGGGATTTACTACTCACCATATTCTATGCAATGGCTGTTTCTCCTTCTCTTCCCCTTTCTCTTCTCCCTCTTCTTTTTCTTCATCTCTTTACCACCATCTATTGACCATCAACTTCGCCCAGTCCTATTCTGAAGATCTGTGTATATCATACCCTCTGACCTTCCCACCCATGCTGTGAGGCAGGTATCATTCCTCCATATTTGACCGATGAAACTGAGACACAGAGAGATTAGTTCACCAGCCTGAGTTCACACAGACAAAAAGTAGCTGTACCAGGATTCAGGCATGTGCCTGTCTAGCACATGGGGACATTCTCACAGAAAGTTCATTCAGAGAGCACACTCCCAAGATGTATGTGTCCCTGGCTTTGGGTCTTGGGAATCCATTCAGAGACCAAAGTCAGGACATGTAATGGCCTCAACACCATTAAAACCCATGTCCTTTCCTTTAAAAGAAGTCTGAATGAAATTATTTTTAGTCAGTAGAAGGACAAACCTTCTTCCTCTCCCACCTCGGCTCGGAAGATTGGCAGAGTCGCTCCCAGGCACGCGTGTGGGTTCCCTTCTCTCCCAGCAGCCGTCCTGATTCACAGTCTAGGTGGGAGCCGGCAGAGGTTCCCCTCCAGTGACTCGGAGTCACACAGAGCCTGCGCTTAGGTCTGGTTAACCTAATGTACACAATAAAAATTTTTATTAAAAAGGGAGGAAGAAGCTGAGGAGATGGCAATTGGCCATGGAAGGATATTATTTTTTATTGGAATTAGACTCCCTTTAGTTAAAAATACATAAACCCTCAATTTTCTTTCTATCACTTGGCTTAGCAGCCCGTGGAAAGTTTCTAAGGGTGATTTCAACACTGTGGAGAGAATAGCTCTGGACTTGCTTGCTTTTCCTGAACTATCTGTCATGGAAATTCACGCTGTAGCCACTCTGGGCTTCTGAGCTTGTGAGGTCCTCTTCCCCCACTGCTGGGCTTCTCCTTAAACCTGAGACCAAGAAGTGGTCTGAATATCATGACTTTCCTCCCCTGTCCTCCCCTGCCCTCCCCTGCCCTTCCCTTTCCCTCTCCTTCCCCTCCTCTCCCCTCCCTTCCTCTCCCCTTTCCTCTCTTTTCTCTTCCCCACTTTTTTTGCAGCACTGAGCATTGAACCCAGGGTTGTCTCACTGAGCTATATTCGCACCCTTTATTTATTTATTTATTTATTTATTTTAAAAATGTTAAGGCAGAGTCTGGCCAAGTCACTAAAATGCCTCGGCTGGGCTTGAACCTACAATCTTTCTAACCTTTGCTTCCCAAAGTAGTAGGATCACAAGCACCGCCACTCCTCACTGCCTTCTACACCTCATCCATGTGGGTGTTTTTTGTTTTTTGTGGGGTTTTTTTGTGAAACCTACAGAATTTAGTTTTAACAAATAGCAGCAAAATTCCTGTGCTTTGTGCAAAGGTAACAAGCCCATGCACAAGGGGCGGGCTGCTCTGCCTGGCTGCGTGTTTCAGTTGCCTGAGAGCAGCTGGGCCCACCAGGTGAACTACCTGTCACTTGAGAGCCATCGAGTAGCCTCTCAGAGCCTATGTGCTGGCCCTGTTCCTGTGTCATTTCATCCCCCTAGGAGCTTTTGAGGCAGGCTTTACTCTAATTTCTATTTTCTAGAGGTAACAGTAGAAACTTAGCAATGCCAGCTGAGTAACATGAAGTCAACCAACAAAAATTCATTGAACAGCTCATGTGTCAGTCACAGTTCTGGGGACAGAGTGCCATGGGAGTGCAACAGACAAGAGAAACTTGCTCACAACCACAGAGCCAGGCGTGTTGGCCTCAGGGTGAAGAGTCTACAGACCTCCCAGAGGTGAGTGGGTTATAACACGCTCAACAGAACCTCTCAACACCCAGGCACATATTTTTGAAAATAAACTTGGCATACAGGGCACCTTCAGAGCTGGCCAAGTGCACCCAGGGCTGAGCACCACCCTTTAGTATGACTTCACTTGATCTGAGCAAGTTTCCAAAAGGAGTGAAAACAGTGTAAATGGCACCTGATGTTTGCTGGTCACCAGTTTCAAGAAGGACAGATCCTGCCTTTGCCCGGCAGATTCTTCCAGAAGTTCCATGAGATGGACACTGTTTCACAAATGAAGAAACTGGGCTTGGAGAGGTTATATTATTTGCCCGGAGGTGCCCAGTAGGGCTAGTGTGGATCTGGGTTGTGGCCCATAATCAGAGCAGACCTGCTGCCTCCCTCAGGCTGTGCCCTGCTTCTAACACGCTGGGTCTCAGATGTGCCTGGAAGTGCAGTTGGGAGCAACTCACCAAGGCTGGAATCTTCTCTCCCTGCATAAGATGTCTGACTTGCAGAGCACAAGGTGATGGTTCTGTTCTTTCGTCAAGCTCCACTCATTCTCCAAATCAAACGGTCCCCAAAAAACCTCTTCTCTTCCTACCTGGGAGGACTTTCCACATTTAGCCCCAGGCCAGTAAGGAAAGCTCCATCTCTACTTGCTTACAGCCTAGCTGCCTCCGTGGTTTGTACTGTTGCTGTGTCTACCAATACCCAAGGTACAGTGCCTGCCCAGGGCTGGGTCAGGGACCAACAGGCCTTTGCAAAAGATCACCACTGTGAGCTGCCAGAGCCCCAGGGTGTGGAAAGCAGTGAGGGAGGCAGAGAATGGCAAAGATTGGCCGGAGGCTTGTGGAAGCTGGTGTGTAAACTGAGGGCGTTTGGGGACTTAGATGAAGGGGAGAGAAGTGACCCATTCCTGAGCTGGTTCCAGGGTTGACAAGTCTCACCAGCAAGGGGCTTCTTAGAGGAGGAGAAAGGGCTGCTTTGTCTTTATGGCTGCAAAGATTTGCAGCTCTGTGGGAATCATCAACACCATGGGGTTACCCAGGAAAGCGCAAACTGCTGAGACCATCCTAACCTTCGCATGGTGCTTTGAGCAATTGCTGGACAGTGAGGACCCCAGCAGCCTCCTGGTACAGAGGGCCCACGGCAGCCCTCTCTGTGCCGCAGCAAGCGCTCACTGTTGGGGGAGGTTGTGGACAGAGGGCTTCCCTCTGGACTTCCTTTTCACTTGATCAGGTGGAATCAAGTTTCCCGGACTCATCCTAGTGTCATTATGGGAGTAGCAGGCAGGTGCTTTCCCCATACTTGGTACTTGCCAGCTTAGCAACGTCTCAGGTATCTGAGGGGTCCGGGCTCACTAAGGACCAAGATCAGCATGGCTCTTGGGGGCACTGAGTGCCCAGTCCAGACAGGGTAGCTAGGCCCTTCCACCATGTCCATCTGGCCATAGTCTTCCCGGTGGTGTTGCCCTGCCAGTTCAGTGCCAGGTGCAATCTCAACGGAGTGGTCTACTCCTAACCAAGGTTCTCCCTTGGGAATGTGACCTTGCAGTTGTCACCCAGTGAAGGGGGCCAGGAATTGAGTCAACCAGACAGGCTCTCCTAGTGCATTTTGTGCTCCTATAGTAAAATATTTGAGGCTGAATAATGGATAAAGGACACACATTTGGCACATTATTTTGGTGCCTGGAAGATCTAAAAGACCTGGGGTTCTGACATCGTGGTAACCCCTCCCTCACCAGTCCTCCAGTGTCATACATGCCAGGAAGCAGAAAAATAACCAACCATGCACAGGAGATGCCAAATGAGGGTGGCCTCCATTTATCATAATGTAATCTTGCCATCACTAATTCACTGCTGTGAGAATCAACCCTCTCTGAAAGGTCAGCACTGTCCATTTAGGAGGGTGGGGACTTCATGACCCAGTTACCTCCCACCAGGCCCCACCTCCCATGGCTCCCACCACCCTGAGTCCAAGTTTCCAGCAAAAAGTTGTTGAGGAACAGACAACATCCAACTCACAGCAGGTCCCAACAGGTATCCCAGGACTCCAGGGCCCTATATTCACTCAGGGCCTCCACGGTGCTTCATATTTCCTAAGACTTGAGATAATGACTTTCACCACAGTGTGCCTCAGGGGACCAGAGAAAGCCCCAGGGGGTTGCCGGTGCGGGGTAGGAGTGGGAGATGCTCCTGCCAGGCAGGAAGAATGGTACTGGAGCTTTCTGACCTCAGCCCAGGAAAGGAATTAGGGAGCCCATGGTGGCCAGGAGGCCATTCTTGGTTTGTCCCTCTTGACTCGGAAGCCACAGCATACTGCAGCCAAGTGCTTTCAACACCCTGCGAGTGTGTCCTTGGATCCTTATTGGCTGGAAAACAGCAGACTTTTGCTAGTCCTTGGCTTTGTGGGGAGCTTGCCTGGAGCTGGGACAGAGGGCAGTGTATGGAGGTGCAAGTGGAGCCTGAGAATGGGACAGGACATGGTCAGTGCTCCACTCACAACCCTCTTGGGCCCCCTCAGAAGTTCCTAGAGCATAGGGTCCTCCATGTGCCTCTTCACCCTCCACTGTGCCTCAGACAGTGTCCCCAAGAAGACAGAGCCACAACCTGGACTCTTCAACCCAAAACAGCAGGGCAGAGGACATCAGTTCTCAGCACAGGTTGGCCAACTCTGACAACTTGACTCAGTTCCCCTAAAGGCCATGTCCATTCAACCTGAGTCACAAAAAGGATCAACTATTAGAAAATCAAAACCCAAACCACCAAGGTCAGCCTTGAGCATGGTGTTTTCATAGAGATACTACCCAAGGGAACAGAACTGCAGAAACTGTGAGTCAGCAGTGGATCCTTCCCCAGGCACCGGAGCCACAGGGCACTGTTGGACTCACCTGCCAGGGGCAATATGTGGTTAGAGAGAGTGGACAAGCGATCCAGGCTGTGGGTCAGGGGCCAAGGTGCCCTCATATTATTGCCCAGAATAGGACTTTCAACTATCAGTGTTCTCAAAAGATGTTGCCTGCATTTTTAAATATCAGGGTCACTTAATCTAGCAATCAGCTCTTTTGCCGCTGTGATTAATTTTCCAGAGTTAGTAGTTCTAGAAAGTTAAGGACATCCTTGTACTTATCATCACTTCTGATGCAATAAGGACAGATGAGACAGAGCAAGCTGACATTTATATACCTACTCACAGACCAGTGTTTTTGCTGATAAAATATACATTTTCTTATGCAAGCCCAGCTGTGCTTGTAAGAGGCTGGACACAGTTCCATTTCCTGCTCCCACCTGCTGCACTGGATAGACCTGAGCATGGGGCATTTCTTGGTAGGGGAAACTCTCTTTTGGTCCCCATTTCACAGTGGAAAAAACTGAAGCTCAGAAAGGCTGAGGGGAGCCCCGTCTAAGCTTGAAGGGCAGAAGTAAAATAAATGGTGCCTGAACTGAGGTTTTCTCTTTTTCTGTGGTACTGGGGATTCAACCCAGGGTCTTCATGCTAAGCCCAGCCCTTTTTAAAACTGTAAGACAAAGTATGATCAAGTCACTCAATTGTCCAGGCTGGGCTTGAATTTGTAATCCCTCTGTCTCAGCCTCCCAGACTGCTTGGATGACAGACCTGCACATCCACATCCAGCTCTGAACCAGGTTTGAACGTGTCCCCTGGGGCTGCGATGTCCCTCCTTTCCTTAGGGAACCCATCCAGATCTTGCTCTGGAGCTACAACAGCACACATTCTCCAGGCTTCCCAGGAAAAAGCTCCTCAGAGAGGCCCCAGGAGGAAACAAAGGATCCTAAGGGCACATCTCACCATCCACCTCCCTTGCCTACATTGGGGTGTTGGAGGCCCCTGAGCCTCCCTGTAGACCACGGTGCCTGGAGAGGTGCTGTGTGATTCCCACTCTGTGGTAACAGAGGCCACCACATGGCTGCAGGCTGCCAGGGGCATCACAGGCCATGGTGGAGAGGAACAAGGCAGAGCACACACTGTACCCTTGGCTGCCAACCCAGCAGGAACACTGGGGCCTCCTGATGCCTTCCGGAGGGAGAGCTGAGGTAACAGTGCAGATTCCTGCCTAGCCTTGAGCCTGGGTCTGTCAAGAAATGTTCCATGCTTGGGTCCCCCTAGAGCAGTGGAGGCGAGCAGGGAATGGAGTTGCAGCAATCTTGGGGGAGACACTTCCAGTTAGAACCCCACTCTCAACAACTGTGCACGAGGTCCGGTTGGATAAAGTAAGGAGATGAAACCCAAGACAGCAGGAAGGAAAGTCAGGGTGTGCTGATCCTAAGTGAGTTTGCAGAGCCAGGACCCGAACAGAGCCAGAGCTGCAGGTAAGAAGGGCAACTTCTCACTGCAGTGACTGCATCGGGAAGAGGTGAGGAGCTGCCCCGTCTGTCTAAGCCCCCACGTACCCTGCCCAGAGGGGCCAGCAAGAAAACCATCCAACTCCCCAGTCCGCTCATTTTTCTGGCCTCCGTGTAGCGCTGAGGGATGCAGAGTGGCCTGACATCTTCGGTGGGGAAAGGCTGCCCCCTGGTGTTCTTCTGGAGTATTGCACATGACCAGACCCCAAAGATATATATAATATAGACTGGGATAATCTAGTGAAACCCAGTACTCACAAACCACCTGTCTCATTGTGCTGAGACTCAAGTCACTTTCTTGAATATGAGGTGTCATTTGGAGGGAATAAGTAAAGAAGAGACGATTTCACCTGCTGTATTAAAACACAGCTATTGGGGTTGGCAAAGCTTGAGCCAGCCCTCCAGTTAGGCATAACTCTTCCAACTCCATACTCTAGGACAGCTTGTTGGTAGCTAGAAATCAGCCAAGCTGAGAATATTTACATCATGGAAATCAGCAAACGCACTCAATACCTGGAGAACAGGATCTCAAACATCCACCAGCATAACACTGCCCAGGAACCTGTCTGGGCCAGAGGGTACTGACACATTGTGTAATTTTGTTGGGCCTCCGTTTCTGTGCCTGTGAAATAGTGCATCACTTTGGCAGATGGCTTTGGGAGGGAAGTGGTGAGATCCAGCTTCCATCTAGAAGGACCTTCTGAGTTCTTTGTGAATAAGTTTGGGGGTGATCAGGAGCTGGGTCAGAGGCCTTATGCTGGCAAGCAGGGCAGAGCGTGCCTGGAGGTTCCTGGCATACTGAGTGAGACCTTCAAGGCAGAAGGCGCCCCATGTCTTCAGCACTCCAGAGACCCCCTCCTCACACCACCTGACTGCACCATGGCCCTCCGCTCCACTGGGTGTCATTTTGGTGGACTTCACCATTTCTTCTCATCTGTGTCATTTCCTTCATCTATCTAGGTCTCTGAGAGACTACAGCCTGCTCAGGGGACACAGTCAATTAGTAGGATGTCTATCTCCATGTCCTAGGCTGCAAGGTGGCCCTGCAGGGAGTGGCCTTGCAGGGTGTGGCTTGTCACCACCTTTCAGAGACCCTCCTTCCCTCATGCCCAGACTCAGGCCTCCTCACATAGCTCTTGCTCTGTCTTCTGGATCTCTTTCTGAGCTCTTCCTCTCTATCTTCTCTGCCTCCCAGGACCCTTTAAAGCTCCTCCATTTCCAAAAAGGCTGAAGCATTAGGAGGCCTCCACATGCAGGGCCCCTCCATCTGGCCTCTTACACTGGGCTCTCCCAGGGCCATCTCAGCCTGCAGAGCAGGAGCTGCATCCTGCTCTTCCCCGTGACTCTGAGGGCTGCAGCGGGGCCCTGTGCACTGTAGTCATGGCAACAGCTGGCATGAGGGAGTGTGTGCATGGGGCAGGGTGGAGCTGGGTGCTATGCCTGCACCATTGGCTCAGCCTCCAAGCACCGTGCTAGGAAATCAAGGTGACCATCTCTGTTCAGGAGATGCTACACAATGCTTGGTGTACAGTGCAAACTAAACCATAGGGTCCCTTGTTAATACTGTGGAATTATTAATAAACTTTCTTAAAATTTATAGAACTTGACAGCAGAGAATTAAATCAGGCACTTGGTCCTTCTACATACAACTGGGTCCTCACAAGCACAGTACGTCCCCTAGGTCCTTCCAATTGCAGCAACCCTAGGAAACTGGCTCTGTCCCTATTTCATGAAGCAAGGAGCAGAGGCACAAACAGATTCAGCAATGTTCCTAAGGGTCATGCAATGAAGGACCATAGGGGTTGAGATTTTCACTCTTCATTACAACTCCTGGGATGGTTCACTGTATGTGTCAGCTGATTGGGCCACAGGGTGCCCAGATACTTGGACAAACATTATTCTGAACATGTCCATGAGGGTGTTTTTCAATGAAATTAACAAGTGTTCTTCATAAAGCAGATGCTTCCTGTGGGTGGGCATCAGCCAACCAAAGAGCTGACTAAGACAACTTGCTCTGTTTTCCCCCGAGTGAGAGAGAATTGGGTACAGATGCCTTTCCAGTCCTGCGCTAGAGCTGAGCCATCAGCTCCTTGGACATGTCAGCATGGCTCCCTCTCTCCGTTATACTTTGACTCAAAGGTCACCTTCTCTGTGAACTCCACTCTCGACTGAGCGAGGCGCCTCCCCGCACGCTCGCCTCTTTCCTACTTCGCTTCTGTTTTAGTTCTCACGATTACGGATACGACTGCGTTTGCTTCGTGCTATTGGTGTGTGTGAGCTCCAGGAAAATGGGGCTCGGGTGTCTGTTTAGTTCACTGCTCTGTCTCTAGGATCTGGAACAATGGCAATCATGGTAAATTATTTACTGAATAATTAACCATTAAGGAAAGGACCGTGGCCAAATTTGAAGTTGTCCTTCTCAGTCTTCACTCCTCTACTGGCCAGCACCTGTGGGCCCAGCTCTGTATCGCAGAGCTGTCCAAGGTGACAGGGTCACGTAATTGCTGCTCCAGGCAGGGAGAGCAAAGTGCTAGGTGACCCCCACCCTCAGGCCTCCAGAAGTGTCCCAGCACCACCGGTAAGGCTGCCCATGGTCAGCCATGAGAAACAATGGGCCTGCCCTTGTCCGGGAGGGGTGTTGGGTTCCGTACACCCAGAAATACACTAGGATCTTTTCAGTCACAGCAGATTGGTCTCAGGCAGAAAACTTTGGATATAGGTTTTTCCTCCCTGGGCAGCTCTGCCACAGCCAAGAGACCTCTACCTTGTCTTCCTAGAAGGGATGGGCTAGATATTTCCAGCAGGTGCAGAGCTTCACTCTTCTGCCCCCATAGAATCTTGGTCTTCATCCATCAGACCCAAGAGAGTCTGACCCTGGGCCAACTACTTGATGCCATGATCTCATCTGATGTGCAGCGCTGCGCTGCACTATCGACTGGGCCAAGGGGCTGGTGCCGGGCACTGAGTCTGGGGCAGGACCCTAGGTTTGGTCCTGGTTCTGCCCATTCCTCCAGACCAGACCACGTTCCAAGTTTCTGGCTCTGAGAAAATAAGCTCCTGTTCACTCATCTGTCCTGACTGTGTAGCTCTACAGTTCCTGGAAAGCCAGTACTGGAGGGGCCTACACAGTCACCCACAGAGACTTGAGCCCCAAAAGGGCAGTGACTTGCCAGAACTCTAGGGCCAAGTGGGCAGCCAGCTGGGTTCACAGAGGGCAAGGTCCTGGCTTGAACAGAGATCCCTTTGGTCTCTGCCTTCTCCTGTCCACAAGGGAGTCTTTGAAGTCAGGAGCTTTCACATATTTTTGGGTTCATCAGGATTTACACTAGCACCTCCAGCTATAAGTTTCCAGTCTCTGGCCCAATTGTCACACCACTGAGGGTCTTCAGACTGAGACTAAATTACACAGTGGCTTTCCCAGGTCTCCAGGATGCAGGTGGCAGATTATCGGACTTCTCTACCTCATAGTTGCTTAACCAATTCCCATAATAAACCCTTTCTTGCAAGTCAAGAAAGAAATGTGAAAGCTGTCAGAGTCAAAATAGAGTTGCTTGTCACAACACTTTCAAAATCAGGTCGAAGAAGCAGGAGGAGGTGTTATAGGCAGCTGAGTCAGTTAGAAATGTTATAGGCAGTCAGACAGGGCTAGAGCCTTGAAGAAACTGGCACAGAGGACCAGACATCTGATGACCTTGGAGGACACACACACCTCTTGCTGTGGGCCAGATCTCAAGACAAATGCAAGTACACCCTTAAGTATAATCCGTAGGGATTAAATCTGGATCCCCTTGTGCCCACTTTGCAAATTCCCATTTTCCCCACCTTTGAGCCATCTAATCTCATGATTTTGCTCTATAAAAGTCCCTGGAAAATACAGAGTCTGGGGCAACCCACTCAGGACCCCCTTCTGTCTCTCTTCAGACAGAAGCTTTCTCTCAATAAATATATTCTACTCTTCACCTCCGTTGTTCCTAAAATTCATTCTTCGATTTTAGAGAACATGAACTCGCAGACATAGTAGGTCGGGAGTCTCATTCCCCTGTATCAGAGGGGCTCTTACCCATGACCACTTGATAGCAATTATCAAGAAAGAGTCTTCCAGAGCCCCAAGCTTGCAGAGTCCCCTGCACCTCACACAAAGGGGTCCACTTCAGAGACATCTACCTGGACAGTGGTCTGCTCAGTCTTACGCTAACTCCATTTTTGTGGTTGATTACTGTGGCCAAGGGTCCTTGCTTCAAAACATCAGATGCAATCCTTCTCATTTTTACTTCTAAAAACTTCCCACTTGCATCAGCTTCTGAATATCACCACAGAATACAGTGAATGTTTACATTTAATTTTTTAAAAATTATTACCATTACAGACACATT
Organism: Hydrochoerus hydrochaeris; assembly: GCA_004027455.1. NCBI lineage: Eukaryota > Metazoa > Chordata > Mammalia > Rodentia > Hydrochaeridae > Hydrochoerus > Hydrochoerus hydrochaeris. The sequence goes on from PVLA01002646.1 coordinate 193,679, forward strand.
TCCATGAATCCCCTTAAAGTAGACCCTTCGCTCTGAGCACCTCTATCCCATCCTCCTTTTCACTCCGCGTATGCAGCAGTCCTGGAAATCCTCTTTTGTGAGTGTCTTTTTATGGTTGCCTCAATGTCATGAATGGATTAAAAATCTTTCCAGCAATTTTTATCAAATAAAAACATTACTGTGTCCTTCTCCACCTTATTCACCAGATCTGGCACTGTGACTTCTGGCTCTTCCTCAAAGTCAAAATGATCACGAAAGATAAACATTTCAAACCCATTAAAGACATCTTGGAATCCATGACAGCACAACTAAATATACTTACAAAGAGGACCTCCACTTCTGCTTCGGAAAGAGGCAGGGACTGTGGGCTCCGTGTGTCAGAAACGAGGGAGAGCACTTTGAGGGAAATGAATGACTATGTGTCTTTTACTGTAAGAATTTTTTTAAAATGTAAACATTCATTGCAGGTTTTGATCACATTATGTATCTATCACCATTGTCCCACATGAAACATCCAGGCCTTGCACCTGGGGGACCAACAGGAAGTCAGCTTCACTAGGATCTCCTGAGCTACCTCACAGCTGATGTCACCTTGTGTAAATGTCCTGCCCTTGAGATAAGCTTGACAGAATTTTGATGCTTCAGTTGCTGAAGAAGCACAAGGGTAGGGTAGAAAAAACCACATTCCAGCTCTAACGAGCAATAGCAATAGGCCAAGCTAGACCTGTGTTATAATCTTGGCCAAAACCTGTTTTAAATAACCATCTTGCCTGTGTGTAGAGCTGAGTAGTCTCTGGCTCAGGAATTAAGGAGGTACAGGAGACAGACAGGGTAGGAACTCAGAGATACTGAGCCTTTAATCTCATTTTAGCACCCATCTTACCTCCTGGGACTGAAGTTAACACCGCGTCAGTGTTCCCAGCACGAATGAGCACAAAGGAGCTGAAACCAGGAAGTAACCAGGCAACTCTTCCCAGCTGCACATCAGAGATGCGATCTACGGCCAAGCTAGCAGGAAACTCATAGTGAAGGCGCCGCACTAACGGTGGCACGTCTGCATTAGTGATTTTAAGTTGACTAAGAGCAAGTGAAACTGGACAGTTTTTGAGATTTCTTTCTTGGTAACAATTTTGTATTTCATGCAGATATTCTGCTCTTGTGGTTTTATCAGGGTCCTGTGATGGGCCTGCTGAAGTCTGCCACACTACACTGGGCGCCCATTTTCTGTACCTGGGCACAGGTAATTTTGCCACCCCAGCCTTCCATCCCGGTACTGTCCCACCACAGTGGTCCTTAAATGTCTCAATCATGGCGCCACATGAATTTGGCAGGTACCATGTCCCTGGCACTGTGCTTGGCTCCACCAGAACCAGCTCAGCGTCCTCTCTGCACCCATGGCAGCGATAAGCCCTGTTTCAGAAAGCCTCATGAAATTCCAGAGGCAGGAACTTGCTAAGGCCCTGGAGCAGAGCTGGAGTTTGAACCCAGCCAAAAGATTCACTTTTGTGTAGCGGGAGAGCCAGCTTGCCTGAAAGTGTGGGCAGACCAGCACTGCCCCCTGAGGTGCTGCCCTGAGGGCACTCCACCCCCTGGCATCCCTGGGGTTTCAGAACACAGTTTGAAAATCTGCTGTCCTTCTGTCTCCCTTCCCACGTGCCTGTAGAACTGGCCATCTGACCTCACCACCTTAGCTTTGCAGCGTGAGGTCCTCTTTGCTCAGGTTTTAAATTCCGCATGTGGCTTCATGAATGTGTATCCTTCTACAATGAGGTTTTTCCACTCAGCACTTTTCATGGGGTTTATTTCAGTTGATTCATGCAGTTCTCATTTGATAGTTTTTGCTGTATAGTATTCTGCTTTGTGAAATTTTTGTTGGGGAGGGGACAGGGTCTGACTATTGAGTTCAGGCTGGCCTTGAACTTACTATATAGCCCAGTACGGCCTCAAATTCATGGTAATCCTCTTGCCTCAACTTCCCAAGAGCTGGTGTTAAAGGCACTCACTATCGTGCCAGGCTAAGGTTGACATTTTTAAAGTTTGATAAAAGCTGAATAGCACTTTTCAGTTTTCTATCCAGTATCTTTTGCTGCTGGTCAGTTCTTTGCAGCTATGCCAATGGCTGAGTTTCCTCCTCTCCCACCTGGCATCTTGGCCCAGGAGGTGGGTGCTAGGCTCAGGGAAAGTCTTTCTTTTTGGGCCAGAACCTGGTCAACTGCTTATAGGGTTGAAGGACTCAGTCCCTCCCAGCTAGAAATAGGACTCAAGGGCTAAAAAGAGCATGGGCATCCTCTGTCCCCTGGGGGACATGAAGGGCAGGTGCCCTGTGGTGATGACCATCATTCTGAAGACAGAGGACAGCTGAGGTACTGAGCTCCCCTTCAAAGGGAGATTCTGGCCAGGGTGAGCTGGGTGTGGTTTTGCTGCCACCTGGGGCAAGAGATGGAGATAGAAGCTCATGGTTAGGATATGGTGGCTACATACACAGTTTATCAGCAAGTGAGTGGGTAAACTGTGGAGGTTTCACAGAATGGCATGTTGGGGTGTGTATATGTACACACATGATATGTGTGTGTATGTGTGTTCTGAGACAGGGTTTGCTATGTAACCCAAGCTGGCCTCAAACTTTTTAAGGGACACAGGTTGTCCTTTGAACTTGTGATCTTCCTGCCTCAGCTTCCTGTGTGGTGGGATTACAGATGCACACCACAGTACCTGGCTTGATACAGTTAAAGTGACCAAGTGAGAACTGCATGGGTCAACCTAGATAAATCCCTTAAACAATACTGAAAGAGTAAAATCTAGTTGTAGAGAAATGTATATCATTTAATAATATAAAAATGCCATCATTTGTAAATAAAATGTAAAACATGCAAAATGATTTTATGTGTTGCTTTAGCTACAAAAATATGTGGGATTACACAGCGTCTAGTTCAGGATGGAAGAGGTCACACCCCTGTCACCAAGCTTAAGATATGAAACCATGCATACGATGAAGGCAATCTGTCTGCACCACAGCAGCCTTGCCAACTGGGCAGTATGCAGTTGCTCCCTGTATTTTAGTATCTTAAATGATATATAACCATCTTAAGGAGAGGAACATAAGGACATGAAAAAAGAGAAAAAAAGAAAGAAAGAACTCCAAAGAGACAGAAAAGGAAAGACAAGGGAAGGCGAGGGGAATGTTCTCAAACCAGGCCCAGAGCCACCTTCTGGAACTGCTGGATGGTCAGACTCAGAGAGAGCAAGTGTTTTCCGCAGTGGCAGATGTCACTGTTTCATACCTCCGGGACAATGCCCTGCAAACTTGGGCAGTGGACAGATCTACTCAGGGAGGCCACTCCCCAGTGACAGACACAGAACTGTCCCCATGGGGAGATAGAGAACAAGCGAACCTCCTTACAGAACCATTTGATCTATTTGCATTCCTCCCTCTTTCTTTACTTCCTGCAGTCTTCTCAGAAGTCACCTAGGGATCTTGCCAGCTGCTGAGGCTCTAACATGCAGCCAAAGCTGCTCTTGCAGTCTGTTTTGGCCACAGGCTGCAATTTAGCTGGCCCACATCATTTACTCTGGGCCATGTGAGAAAGGATTTTAATGTCGAAGACTGACAGCCGGATTCTATCAATTCTCCCATTTGACTTCTGTGCCTCCTGTCTCCCCTCCACTGGGCGGGCAGGTGTATGCATGCAGGCGTGGGCCAGCTGCACTGTGACCCAACCAGTGTTCTGAGAGTGCGGGTGCTTGATCTGTTTCCAGGGGTGTCCCTCAGCAAGTGGCACGAGCCGCAAAATCAGTCACACAAATGACCCACCGCATATAAAAAAGCCACCAATATATCAACAGGCCTTTAAAGCAAGCAGCAGTTAAAATAACTACTAGCTCAGTGGCAGAGAACACACGAAGCACCCACCCAGGGACCCTGGAGAGGAAGCCAAGCGGCCCTTTGCTCTTGATTTACGCCCCTGCTTCGTTTTCTACTCAAGGTATGAAGCATTCTGAGCAGCAGGTGCTAAGAAATGAAAAAAGATTGCCATAACAAGCTGAGAGGTGGGGCACTGGGCCATCAGGGGATATTTATGTCCCTAAAGAGACCATTGTCATGACACCTTATCCATGTGTCTTCCAGCAGCAGGAGAGTGAGGGGCAGGAGGGAAGGGGCTGCTTCGCAGGCTCATCCGTCAGTTGGTCCTGCTGTAGTCAGAGCGGCCTTGGCATAGGCTTGGCCCCAGCATAGGAAACAGACCTTGCATTTGATTGATACTGAAGCAAATACTTAACAGTAATCCCAGAGTCAGCCTCTGAAGATGTGAGTTTGAGTCCCAGCTTTGCCTTTTTAGCCATGTGGCACTAGACAAGATGTTTGCTTTCTCTGAGCCTGTTTTTCAATCTATCAAATGGAGTCGAGGAACTTCACCTCATGGGATGATATGGGGTCCCAGTCTGAAAGCCAAGAAGGTCCCCTTTAGAGATGTGATGATCACATGGGGCTGAATCCCAGATCCCTCCCACACTCTCTCTTCCTCTTCTCACAAACCTGTTGGCTTTGGGGAAGCTGTGGTGGAGGGTGGGAAGAGAGAGAGGTAACAGGTTGTAAAGCAGCAGACAGAGCATCTGGCCAGGGCTGGACAATCAAGAGAAAAGGCTGATGCAGGGCCCTTCTTGGCTGGACCCCAGGGATCTTAGGGAATGATATGCATCCCTTTCAGAGATGTGTTTGAACCCTAATCCTCAGTACTTACAATTATGACCTTCTTTGAAAATAGTCTTTGCAGATGTAAACAAATTAAGAGGAGGTTATACTGAAGTAAGGCAGCCCCCAAATCCAATGTCTGACGTTCTTGTCAGACACAGGAAAGGGTGATTTGGACACAGATATGCTGAACAAAGATAAAAGCCATGTGAAGGGAGCAGAAACTGACTCTCCTGTTCCCAGCTGAGCAAGATCTGGCAGAAGATGTGGCTTCCCATGTAACTTGGAAGTCACCTAGGCCTGGAGGAGCCTGCAGCTGGCAGGGGGCCACGCCCTCCTCTGTGAGGCTTCAGAGATGCATCACCACTCCGCCTGTGGTGGCCAGAATGTGGGCACTGGATGCTCGGGAAGTTAAGCCACTTAGACTCCCTGGGACACGCTAGAGGGTGCACTGTCACATGAGGCTTATGTCCCCTCAGGCCTGTGTGGAAGGTGGCTTTAATGATGGGCTGGGCCACCCACTAGGAAGAGATGAGAACCCTGAGAAGGCTCGAGATCACTGCCATGGAGGTTCAGGGACCTATCCTGTGGCCCAGCTCGGGGGAGGGGATTTGGTGTACCAGGGGCATTAGTGTCCTGATGATGACCTGAATCACCATCCTGGATCTTGGGGACTCGGTGTGTTTGCACCCACCAAATAAACCCATGGCTGAATCCCAGCACTGAAGTGTCTGTGCACATGTGTGTTCCACATACAGATGATGAGAGAACTTTGGGACTCCTGTAGAATAGCTCACAGGTTGTTAAGTGTATTTTTAGATCTTGGAGAAGATAGTTCTTTGGGCTTCTGGAGGCTGCCTCTACCTGACCAAGCACCTAGGCTCCCGGAGCACGAAGACTGGGAGGGACACCCCAGGTCATAGAGGCCCATTGTCTCCCAGTAGCAGGGCTCTGTGGGGCTCAGGGCCCAGGAAGCGGCTGGGGGTGCTTTGGGCCTGGCGGTACTCCTGGTTTCCAGGACGCCTCCAATCTCTTTGCTCCAGCCGTGAGCCTGAACAGAACCACAAGCCCTGTCTTCCAGATGAGGGGGGTCTCGAGCTACAAGACCAGCTTCCTGGGCCTGACTCCCCATTGATGAGCAAAGTGGAGAGTGATAAACCTATCTTACAGCTGGCTCAGGGGGGACCAAAGGGGGTGCTCTCCGGCAGGGTTTTCCCCCAGAAGCCTGGGGCAACAGGACAGCACACAGCACCTGAGCTTCTGACTTTTCAGGTCTAGGGAAGCCCATGAATTTGCCTTTCTACTAAGCCAGGGATGAGCCCAAACCTGCCAGACCACCTCTTTAGAGAAGGAGGGCTCCCAGCTGTGCCTGTCAGACTCTGGTGTGTGGGGGGCATCTGGGGAGCTTGCTTAGACCCTCTGCATGGCTAAGGGACTCCAGATATGGCAGATGTCCTTGATCTGAGGACCACACTTCCCACCGACCCAGGAGACCTCCAGGACTGCAGGTTGGATTGATGCTCCAGGTAAGGCAGCTGGGCCGACCCCAGGGAGGCAGCTGGCCAGCTCGCTCCTGTCCCCTGTGTTTTGCCCCTCTATAGGTGAGGTACATGACAATATCAGTGGAGAAATTCACAGCCTGATGATCTTTCCTACTTCCTGTCTCCAGAGAGCTGGCCCAGGGCAGAGAAGACCCAGATCAGCACCTTCCATACCTGGGGGTACAAGCTCTGCCTGTGGCTGCAGTTGGCCCTACTCTGGGGCCATGGACCCTCCCTCCCACTGGGATGGGAAGGATGAAACAGGAGGGCTTCTGGAGAGTGCACCAGGCAGGTCTCGGGCAGCCCCAGCTGACTCAGGCTTCACTGGCTTTGGACAGTTGAGCCCTTGCCAAGGTCTGTTGTGTTTCACACTAATCACCCACTGGAGTTGAGACCCTCATCTCAACAGTAGTGTGCTATACCGGTGCCTCTTTGGCTTCCTTGACTCACAGATTCTCAAATGTTTGTCCCTCTGAACCTCCTAGGAGGTTCTTTGTCAAAAAGCAGAGACACTGATGAAGATAACTGTGTAGAAACCTCCCCAACAGTCACAGTGCCCCCTGCTGAGCCACAGTTCTGAGGCTCAGCCGGGAGGAACCCTGGAAGGGAAGGTTGAGACTCAATCCCAGAGGAGAGGACAGGAGAAGGGAGGAAAGGAGAGGGAAAGGGAGGGGAGAGGAGAGGAGGGGTTTGGTTGAAGCACTGTGTCCCAAGCAGGATGGGGAGCCCTCACCACCACAACCCCACACCCTGCACCCCCCTTTCCATGGGTCTATCAGTGACCTTGATGTGAAAATTACAATTACTTTTGGTCTACAGAGCAGGAAGCCGAGCCCCAGAGGAATGTGTAAAAGTCTGTCTAAGCTGCACAGTTGGAGACAGAGGCAGGACCGCCTAGGAAGGATTCATCTCTCTCTTAAGATTCCCATCCTGGCCACAGGAAGCTGAGAATATCACCTGTGCTTTTTGTCCCATCAAGGCCGTTGGGGAAAACATTGCAGGGTTTTTGAGCACTTCCTGATGCTTGTCACTGTCCATGCTGTGTCAGCACCCAAATTGTTTACTGACTGGCATGAAACTGAATTTCATAAGTGGACCCGCAAAAGCTACCTGATCCCTTGAGCCCTCTCTGTCTGAGGTCAGCCTTTGCTCCATTCCTGGGTCAAAAGCCTGCCAGGAGGCTCTCTTTGCCTACCTCAGCTTCCTGGGTCCCCTAACCTGTAGAGCCCACCTCCACTGGCAGCCAGAGTGGGGAGCAGGTCTGGGCTTTCCTAATCCTCTCCAGGTGATGGAGGGAGCATCACACTTTGAGAAGCCAAGTTTTAGAGCAAAGACTTGCATTCTTAGCACAACAGGACAATCACCTGGGAGTTTTTAAAAACTACCGGGTTCCTGGCCCTATGCAGTCTTTGAGGCCAGAACCTGGGGAATGCGCATTATCCAGGATCCCCAGGGAGTTCTAACATGTCACCAAGGCTGAGGACTCTTTTAGAAATATGTCTGGTTCTCTCCAACTTTCTGTGGCTAGGTTACTAGTAGGTTTCCTCAAGTAAGTGTACCAGGATTCTGCTCCACAGATCCAGCCCCCCAACGCTAGTCTTTGTCCCCCTTCTTCCAGGCATACCTGAGAAGCTGCTTCCCTTTAGTGAACACTTTTCTCTCTAAGGGAGTTTACTAATCTCAAACACTGGAGGTTCACCTGGCATCTGGAAATGAAGTATCCCTTGATTTCCACCTGGCCGCCTTCCTCTGGCAAGTTCATCACCCAGAACCCTGCAGAGCACAGGCGTGCAGACATCGGAAGCCCCAGAAAGGTACAGTGCTGGGCTGTGGCCTCTCTGAACTCCCAGAATGCCCAGGGGCAAACTGAGCCTCTCCTAATGCAGATAGGGGTAAAGCAGGAGGTTGGTCACCCCAAACCTTGTCAGCTTCCCTGGTCTGCTCACCTCATCTAGGCTCTTAACAAGAGGCTGGTTCTGAACCCAGCTCCCTACCACTCGGCCCACCACTGAGTGGCCATGCAGACGACAGGACAAAATGCTATGGAAAGACGCAGCAGCATGTGGGCCCCACCGACTCACCTGTGGATGATGACAAAGAATGGAAAAGGAAATAGCGAAATGTACAATGGAGAAACTTGGCAGATGCCACCTCTACCAGCTGGTCAAGATCCCCATTCCTGGGCTGGGGTAGAGCTCAGTGAGAGAGCACGTGCCTAGCACACGTGACGTCCTAGGTTCCATTCCCAGCACCATGGAAACATTGGGGAAACACAAGTAAAGTCTGCAGCTTAGATAACGGCACCCACTGTACCGGAGTCAATTGCTCTGTTTTGATCGCTGCGCTGTGCAAGACGTTAATGGCAGGTTAAGCAGGGTGAAGGGTATCAATTCCTCTGTGAAACTAAAATTGTTGCAGAATTAAGTTTTGCTTGATCTATTAAAAGGAAATGGGAGGAAAAATGTTTTCTCTGTCTCTCTGCGTCTCTCTGTCTCCTTTTCTCTCAAACACCGTCTGATCTGTGAGGTGGACTCAAGAAACGGGGAAAGCTGGGCTGCTAGCTGAAGGTGAATTTACTGCCAGAAAACAACTCTGCTTTTCTCCCCATGCTGTGATTTACAGCCAGGGACCCGGACCCCATCATCGATCCCTGCGCAGAGCCCCCAGTGCTGGCGCAGGGTCCTCTGGGCAAAATCGATACCTGGAGGTGACTCCGTGCATTTCACTCTGTCACAGGAATCCAGATTTATGTTCGGAGCCAGACAGACTCCTGGGCAAAGGAAATGGGGCCAAGTGAGGGGCCTGGAGGCCTGGGTTCCAGGCTCAGTTCTGCTGTTTACATCTCTGTGATTTACATCTATTTACTTCCCTTTCTGGGTTTGAGTTTTAAGAAATTGTCTCTGAGGTCACTTCTGGCTCATACCATCAGGATTCTTTAATTGCAGACAATAGAATGTGGCCATAGGCAGAAAACCTTAACCATAAAAGAAATTGGATAGAATCTGCAAAAAGGCTGGCAGCTCAGAAATGGGCGCAGCCAGAATTAATCTGAGTAATTTCTATAATGAGCATCCAACATATCAGTGGTGTAACAAAGCAGTGTGGAGTGTCACAATCCAGTCATGTTGGTGGTGGTGGCAAAAGGGCCCTTCACTAGACAGTCATTGAGCAACCCAGCTCCTTCTCTCTTGTCACCTCCACCCTGCTTGGCATCTTTTCATCTCAGCTAATAGATGATGAAAGATAAGGAGACTTATATCTTATTGTGATAGACCATTTCTAGAAATGATCATCTCTGTTCCATTCATATCTTCCCCACACACACCCCACCCCAGCCAACCTAAGTGGGTGGGATCCTGGACATGGAGTCCAGGCATCTGCCCAGCAAGCAGTAGAAGCAGGGGCACTTGGGTCAGCACCGGGCTTCCATGCCACAAAGGACACAAACTACTCAGGAACTTTGCTAAGAACCATGAGTTCCCACCACCCAGAAAACTTCCTTCCATGGGTCTCTCTGCCCTAGCTGCAGAGCCCTGGGAGAACACCGAATCAGCCTTCATGATCTGGGTCCACCCGCCCTTCGGTTTAGGGAAGGAAGGGCTCCTGCCTGCATAGTTTCCATGTAGCACACGCTGGGGAGGGGAAGCCCCGAAGGGGGAGGGTGGCACGCCTTGCACGGCTTCTGCACCCACCATGTGCCTTTGCCCGCTGATACTCCCCATCAAAGCCTCTTCCATTTCTGTGTGTCACCACCAGCTCTGCTCCCCAGTCTCTGCTGCACCTCCATGACCCTCCAGTGTGTCCCCCCAGGGGCTACCTTACTCTCAGCTTCCTAGAAAGACTCCTCTGCCGTCAGTCCCTCTGAGCCTTCCTGCACGGAGTGCCCTGCCTTCCACTCAAAATACACAAAAACACTGTAAATGAATACACACACACGATGCTCATACATATGTATGCATGCTTATTTATGGTGTATCTATCTGATCACCCTCCCTTCCTGTCTTCTGTACCAGCTCTGTATTATGGATCATGACTTGTTGGTCAGGGTGGCATGTGTCAGTTGAACCCTCCAGCAGGTGTGACAGGAAGATACCATCCTCGAAAACGCTCACCACCTCAGGACCTGGGCTGAGTCTCCTCTGCCCTCAGGTCCTATCCTTTCCTGACACTCTATGGGAGCCAGAGGCCAGAATGTAGTGGCCCTCCCATTAAAGTTCCAGTCCTGGAAGCCAGTTTGAGGCACACAGGTCGCTGCAGCCTGCAAGATGGTCACTAGGGGGAGCCCATGAGCCACCAGGCACAGACGCAGCCTAATCCACAAATCCTGCAGCAAGGAGGCAACCAGATGGCTGCTTGAGACTGATGCCTTACTATGGTGTATGTTGGTTTGTGGTTTTCTCATGTCTCACAGCAGCTGAGAATGTGTCGCCATCCCTGAGACTTGATGCGGCTCCTCATAGAGCCACATGTGTCCTTGAGTTGGGGTGTAGCGAATGGAGCCGGGCAGGACTCTCCCAGCAGGAGGACCAGGGTAAACCATCCAAGCAGGGACAGCCCAGTTCTGCCTCAGAACTGTACGTGACCCTGAGCAAACCTCTGTCCTCTCTGGGCCTTTCTCCTCGTGACAGTGAGGCAGAAGTGACAGAACTGACTGTGAACAGCTGAAGCTGCTGATCTTGAGCTGACGGTTGGGTACAGAACCAAGCTAATCAAGAAATAGGAAGCAGGGGATCACTGGTGCCTATGGCCCAGCAAGGCCACCCCACCGCTGGCTGGCTTGAGACACCACCTCTGCCTCCCCTGCCTGACTACGCACTGGCCCTGATGAAGGACTGGCTCTCACTGCCACCGAGTACGCCCCACCACACATACACACTGTCTTGGCATCTGTGGATCCTTTCTCCAGATCCCTGTCATGGATGGAGGCACCTGGCCATGACCCACCTGTCCCTGATTATTTCCACAGTACTGAAGAAGACCCATGCCTAACAGGAAGTGGCATTAAAACAGCAGCCAATGGTTGCCACTCTCCTTAACAGACCTTCCCCTTGGGCTCTTGCACCTTAAGAGAGGCGGCAGCACGTTCTGCAGTGCTTCTGTAGCACAGACCGTGTACCAGGGCAGCCGCACTGCCTGACGTGCCCCAACTCAGTCCTCACACCGGTTCCGAAGGATTCTACTCACATCCCTGTTTTATAGATGAGGAAACTGAAGCACGAGGGGTTAAACATTTTCCCCAAGTTCACACAGCTGGTAAGAGGTGCGGGGAGTTTCAAACACAGGCAGTCTGGCTCCTTTAAGGTTATTTTATGTGGCCATGTTAGACATGTACTATGGCATCTTCGAAGACCTTCGAAATGAACCAAATGACAAGCATGCCTGTGGGTGTAGTGTTTTCTCTTCTTTTCTAGACTCATTTTGTCTCTACAGCTACCAAAGCTCTTCTCCGATGGTCCCCATATCAGAGGACTTCCTTATTATGCTGGACAGAAGGTAGATCAATAAATGTAGAAAACTCAACCTGAATCAGGAGCAGGGATGAAATATCTCTTTGTCATACGTGTCATCAGAAAATCTCCAAAACGAGGGGAAACACACGTTTACTTTTCAAATGTTTTCTCCTGGCCTTTTGCTCTGAAGATGGGAAGTTCTTGTCTTTTCACTAAATTGACCACCAGAGGGCAGACCAAACCTGGAAGAAACCCTAAATTTAGACCAGCGTCTCAGGTGGGGCTTTTCCAGAGGAGTCTATTTGCAATGCCTCCAGGAGGTGTGGCTGGAGGGACATGTATTTTTATCTGTTGCTCATTTTTAGCAAACCTGGCAGAAGTCTATCTTTGGCACACAGAGGAGGTAGCTGTCTCCTAACATGCATGAGTCATTGTGTTTGGGAGAGGTGGTCTGTTAAGGCAGACCCACCCGCCAAAGTGTTGCTGCTAGCCCTGTCACCTCAGAGAAATTCATTTCTGTCTTTTTTTGCCATCTCCCTGTTTTCTGGGTGTGACTCTGCGCCTGCCTCTTCCTGCTCTTTGATTCGACCAGGGAGCTTTGACATCGTTACAGAGCCCACTCAAGGCAGATGGGCACCTCCACCCTACTGAGGCATCGCTCTAGCAGACTCCTGGCTCAGCAGCTCACCTGAGTAAACTTCCCGGCCACGCCAGGCCCCGGCGCTCCCATTTGGGGAAGAAGAGATAGGTGCGCTCCTTCTGGTAACACGTCCCACATGAAGCAAAACGTGGTCCTGGAAATGGAGTCGGGAGGCTCTTCCAGCCCCGTCCTGTGGTGTGTGCGGCCCCTCGGTCCCATCCGGCCTGGGTCCCCCTGGGAAGGATAATCTCATGGCCCACCCTGCCGCACTCTTCCCAGGCTCGGTCCCTGGTGGACGTGATCTCCCAGGCACCAGCGAGCGACTCAAGGCTCTTTCAGGACCAAGTCAGCTGGGTAAGGTCTCTTTTAGGGGGTATATAGTGGTCATGGTGCCCCTTTAGTCTTACATGTACCCTGGACTTTGTGTCACCAGCTAGGGCCTGCCATTTGCCCCACATCACCCAGTTCTGTCACAGCTTGATACACCTAGTTGGAGGTCAGTCACAGGGACCCTGGACCCAGCTCAAGCCCAGAAGCAACACCAGAATAAGAGGTGAATGAGGCCCGGGTGTGTCTCTCCTATCACCGGTGCCCTGTGTGACATGCACATGCACATCTCTCACACGCACCTTTCCCCACACAAGTATCGTGTGTCTCATGCACCACTTGCTTTCTTATCTAAGCCTCCTAGCCCATCCTCTGCATGCAGCCTCGGCCCAGAGAAGCAGCCCCCACGTGGCGGGCTGAGGGAGCTTACTAATCCGACTACTTCATGCTTGGTGGGGATCCTATGGGGGCTCCTGTCTTGCTCCCATCTGCCGCTGGATTCCCTTCCCTCCACCTCACTGCCACAGCCCAGCCACAAAGGTCTGCACCTTGGTCCCCACACACTGCTGTCCACACCTGCAGGCCCTTTGTTTTGTGACTCTGGAGAGCTCCAGCTCAGCCTCCACTGTCACCTCCTCTGTGACGCCTTCCCCAGTTCTCAGGACCAGATGAGGAGCCTCCGCTATTCCCACACCAGAGGCAGCTGTGGTGCTCTCAGGCCCCTGAACCTCCTGGATGAATGGACTAGCTTTATCTTGGACATGGTTTGCAAATAAGCTACCAAGCTTTGTGAGCATCCTTTACCTTCTGCAGAGAGACCATGAAACCTGCCTTGGTATTTCCAGAAAAAATGAAAGACCTTGACTCATAGACTCAAACTTAAAGAGTACTTAGCATCCAAGAAGATATTGAAGGATTACTACTCTAGGGTGCTGGGTCCTCAGGAAACAACAGGGAACAGAGTCAGGTCTTGATAAATCCTCTGCCTAATGCAGTCATCCATCACTAGGTGGATGGGATACATCTCAAATTGCATCGTTAAGGGATATCCTGGTTGTGCAAACGTCCTGTTGTGTACTTACACACACCTAGGTGTTATAGGCCAGTCACTCCACATGGCTTCTCAGTTTAATCAAGAGACCAGCAGGTAGGGGCTGAGCTAGGCTGCTGCCTGTGCAATACAGCACCCTGTCCAGCTGGGGTAAACTTTCTTTTCTTCTTTCTTTTCTTTTCTTTTCTCTTTTTTTTTTGAGACAGGGTCCTACTATGTAGTAAAATTTCTTTAAATAAGTAAAAGAAATACATTTCAAATAATAATAGAAAGTATAATATAGGAAGTTCACAGCCCAGTAACAGTAATCCGTTCTCACCGAGTGTCATGAATGATACATCCCATACGTGCACACCACATTCTTACATGAGGGGAGGACCTGGTAAGCGTGGACCTGACCGCTGTCTCTGGGGAGCCCAGACAGCCAGGCGAGTCCAACACAGCCCCCAGACTTACACAGTGGTTGGAAGTGTAAAGTCCTAATAATTTATAAAGGAATTCTGGGAAAAATAGAGTTAATGTTTTAAATGCTCCAGTAACGCATCCCAATTTAAAGGAGGCATGTGGCAAATTCTTTTGAAATACAAATGTGTCCTAATTTTTTGTCAGTTTGTGTTTCCATGCCTTGATATGAAGAGCTCTACTGCATAATCTTCCTAGCAACAGTCACTTTTATGTAGACGTTTTGTCTTTGCATGTCAGGATGTCTTGTCCAGAAGTTTCCTGGGATGAGAATTTGTCAAACTTTCCCTTGGAGACTTTTGCTAGAGCCTCAAGGTTCAAAAAAAGTTATTCCTCTAATGAAGTCTGTATAATTTGGCCTACTTTTTCTATGATTCCATTTTTTACATTTAACTCTTTAGCTTTTGAAAATTGCATTTGAGAAGTGAATATATAACTTGATGATCTTAATTATTTCTTACATTACCTTCATTAGCTATTTGTATGGTATTATTTTCTTTTTCTCTCCATTCTCACTCCATTTTGGGTCCATGTGGACATCCTTCTGGTCCATAGTTCAGTCATTTACAACATACATGCATATACATGTTACCAGCTATTTACATACATACATACACACATGTGCAGGTTACCTTTCTCCTGTAAAAGGAATGATTGCCTTACTCAATATGTCCTGATGACCTTCTCAGCAGTGCATCAGGGTTTATCTCACTCATTAATGACCATACAGTAACTCATGGAATAGATGGAACACATTTTACTTAACTCCCTTATAATGAACAGTTAAACTCTTCTAATTGCTTATGATTGAAAACAAAGAAGCAATGAACATTATATCTTTGAAGACATGTGAAATATTACTTTAAAATAGATTACTAGAAGTGAAATGATTAGATCTGGATTTCTGATACCTTTACCATCTAATTACATCCTAAAACTCATTACAGATTTGCACTGTTTTGACAGTGTGAGAGGATGTTAATTTTCCTGTGTACATGAAGACCCTGAATAGTATCTCTCTAGTTTTTGACTACTTCATGGGTGAAAAACACTCTCTATATTATTTCAATATGCATTTTCTTTAGCACTGTTGACCATATACCTACATGAAATGCTTCTTTCTTGAATAAACAGACAAAATAAATGGAAAATCAATCACGTTCTCTGTAGACTTGTGGCTTGCAAAAGTGAAAATCAGGAAAGAGGGCAGACTCACCACAGTGGGAAAGAGCTGGTGAGGCAGCCAGGACCCTTTACAGAGAAAACCTGGCTTCAGTGTGAGACCCGCAGCACAAGGCTGGCCAGAGTGCAGGTGCCATGGGAGGTGGGACAGAAGGAACCTGCCGATGAGTTGTCACTTTAGGTGGTGCAAACCGTACCCTGAGCACAGGTACTTTTGTCAAAAGGGGTGCAGGTGTGGCTGGGTGCTAGGCAGAAATTTCCGTCGGCAACTGTGCAACCTGGTCTGGGTTTCCTTTAGTTCCCAGTAAGCTTGGATTTTTGTAAACATCTGCCTAAGGGAGCGCCTGTTTCTAATTTACACCAAGGCTCCCCAGCTGCAGGGACTCACAGGCTGAGTGCATCCTTTGGCTGCTTCTGAGGACAATGCACCAAGGGAGCAGATGGACATGAGGGCTTCAGGTCAAAGAGGACCTTTGAGATGCTGCTTACCTGTCACACCAGCCAGACTTTCTGTGGGCTACTGAGACACTGCCATTCTAACATGCCAACTCTCCATCCGACCTAAGAGTTCCGGAGACCTAACAAATATGTTTTCAGATGTGAGACCACATGGCTCAAACTGTAGAGCAACACTTGCGCTAGGCAAGCAGGGGGAGAGAAATTGCTGCAGCCAACATTCATCCAGACATTCTGAGACCGAGCTCTTGCCTGGCTCTGTGCTTCCGCAGCTCTCTCCAGGCCCTGCCTCCGTCTGTAGCTGCTGAAATTTCCTGGCTTGCAATTCCAACATGTCTCACTCCACGGGGATCCTACTCTTCTACATGCTTCAGAAGAGTAGCAGTGTTTTACCTCATTAGCATTTATTTATTTTCAATATTACAGGAGTTGAAATAAGAACCAATCAAGTTTCTGTGAGTATAAAGCGACCAATTCATGAAGATGTTTGGGACATTCGCATTGTTAGAGTTTTAGGGCCGCATGGAAAAATGCCACGGAAGAGATAATACTTTTATTGTGACATTTAATCAATTCTACCATTTTATAGTAGAAAAAGAATAAGTGATTCGATTTGTTTAAGCCTTAGGAACAAAACGTAAGGGGCATGTGAATTTCCAATGTTATGACATGGCTTTATCCAGACACTCAAGAGTTGAATGAAGAATATTTTGAGAAGTATTCAGTTGGTAATAGCATTCATATAAGGGACCCAGACCTAGGTCTGTCACTGATGTATTGGTGGCAAATTGCTGTAAGACTCTCTCTTCTCTATGTCTCAGCAATCCTACTCACAACATGTGTGAGACATCTGCTTCTCCTCCTGATGGAGTGACGGCACCAGATTTTCACTCCCGCTTTGAGTGGATAGACAACTGAATAGCAAATGAAACAACAGGCAGCATAATGCATTGATTGCAAAAAAAAAAAAAAGAAAGAAAGAAAGAAAGGAAGCAAACAAAGTGAGTCCAACTGCTCTCAGTACCCCAAAGTGGCCTTGTGGATGCAGTGTAGTGGTCGGGGGTGTAAAGAAAGCTTAGCAGTCTTAGCGGTTGGGAAACAGAATTCAGAGTTCAGGAGACCCCCCAGTGCTAGACTTGGTGAGACAAATACGGAGGAGGAAGAGACAGCTTCTCAGAAAGAGGGAATCCAGGGCTGTGAGAAAGGATTCCCTCTAGTCTCCGATCTGTGCTCGTATGAAGATAAGCAGGAAAGGGAAGCTGGTGGGCTGAGTAGGCAGAGAGCTCGGTCCTTACACGGGAAACCTCCTGCCATGGGGACTCCCAGGAGAGCCATCAGAAACGCAGGCTGCAGGGTGGGCAGAGACACCTTAGACTGAAGGCTCGTACTTTTGCTCTCATAGTTTAACGTAAATCTGGAGTCAGCTGCCTTCCAAGTAACTGAACTGTGCTCCAGATCAAAGCCCAACATGGTGTAAAGGAACACAAGACCCAGCAACTAAAAACAATAAGATATGACCAGGTTTTGAAAGAAACAAAAATATAATCAAAAGCTGAAAAAAAATGTATCCAAAGAAAAGAGACCCAGAAAGGACAGAGATGATAGAACAAACAGCCAAAAATATTAAAACAGGCTGATAAACATGTTCCCTTTGTCCAAGAAAGTAGAAGGCAACGTGAATATGATTGAGAAGGTAAATGCATATTTTAAAAGCCATATCAAATTACTAGAGGTGAAAAATACACCACTCAGAGTAGGATTAGTAGGAAAAAGGTAAGAAAGGAAGTAGAAAATCTGGAAAGTAATATAAAAATTGACTTAGCTTACATTTCTAGGACATTTTACTAAGCAACAGTAAGATTTTTTTTTTTACATTCTTTTTTAAGAATGCACTTGGAAGAAAGAACATATCGGTTACACTAAAAAAAGTCTCAATACATTTAAAGGACTGGGATGATGCAGAGTATGATTCTGACCCTAAAAATTATAATAAGAAAAAAAATCTGCATTTTTTTATGCAAATCCTGAAAAGTGTGCTTAAACTTTCTTTGTGGCAGGAGTTTGTTAGTAACACATTCGTTAACTTTAATGTGAAAAATTATAGAAAAATCATTTTGTCTTAGTTTTTTTGAAGGTATCTTGGCTAAATGCAGAATCCTAAACTGATAGATTTTTTGCTTTGTGTCATTTTTTCTCAATACTGTAGAGATACTGCTTAGTTTTCTGCTTATCTGCTATGATTCTTATCTGTGTTCCCTTAATTTTTGTTTATAATGTCTTTTTTCTAGCTTATACTATTCCCTTTATCATTAATTTTAAGAAGTTTTGTTGTGCTCTCTCTTGGTGTAGTGTTTTTTTCATATTTCTTATGACTGGGGCTCATCAGGCTTCTTGGATTTAAAAATTGTCAAATTACTTGAACAGACAGTTAACCTAAAAGGTTTTACAGATGGAAAACAAGCAAATGAAAATATACTCAGCATTTATTAGTCATTAGAGGAATGCAAATTAAAGTGAAACACTACACAAGCACAAAAATGGCTAAAATGAAAGAATCTGACAACATAAAAATTTGCTGAAGATGTGTAATGATTAATTATATAATGCCCAGCTTACACTAGAATCATTTTAGAAGGCAGTTTTACAATTTTTTTAAAAAGTAAACTTTCATGGAGTATATGACTCAGTTATTCTACCCTTTAGCTAAGAAAAAGAAAACTTGCCTACAGAAAGGTCTGTATGTAATAATATTTATAGAAGCTTTCCCCATGATGTCCAAAATTCAGGGAACATAACAAAGCCCATCAATTGGTGAGTGAATGAACAAATCATAGCATATCGACATAGTGGAATACTACTCAGCCATAAAAAGGAATGGTCAGCCAATATATGCAGCAACACAGGTAAATCTCATAAGCATTGTGTTGAGTAAAAAAACTGGAACAAAATAATCACATGATTATTATATAATATATTATATAGTTTATAATTATATACTATTATAATCTAATTATAGATATAGTAGATTATATATTACATTATATTATATATAATATGTTGCATTATATATTATGTATTATAATACATTATAATATATTATTATGTTATTGATCCTACTTGTATGAAAATACTTTAAAAGAGAATTACAGGAACAAATCAGATTAGTGGTGAATAGTAAACAACTGACCACAAAGCAACACCTGAGAGGTTTTGTTTTGTTTTGTTTTGTTTCTCTTTTTAAGCCTATGCTGTTCAGACTCGCCTTGACCTCACTTTATAACTCAGGCTGGTCTTGAACTTGCAAAGATCCACCTGTCTCAGCCTCCTGAGTGCTGAGATTACAGGCATGCGCCACCACGCTGAGCACAAGAGCCTTAGTATTTCCATCGTGATTGTGGGGCCCCTGTGGTGTGATTATTTATCAAACAGACTGAGCTGCACACTTAAAACTGATAAAGCCTGCTGTATGTAATCATACTTCCTCAGTAAGGTGACAAAGGTGACAAATGACAGATTCATAGTGTCTGGTCTCCAGCTTGGCTGCTGAGCTCTTTGGGATGCCCATCCCTGGGGGGAGGTTAGGGGAACAACAAGTTTGCTCTGTTGTCTGTGGGTGGAGAGTGCTCCAGACGGGTGTTGCGCCTCTGCAGAGGCAGGTCCTGCTCCAAGAGAGTGCAGGAGCTATTATAAAATGTTTCCATCACGCAACCCTAAAGAACCCTTTTGGATGAGTTTTCCTTGTCCACCCTCCCCATGAAATTGTATACATGCGGTATGTACATATGTGTGTATATCTGTGTGCACGTATGTCTGTGTGTGTGTATACACCAGTGCTCGAACCCAGCATGCTACACAGGTGCTCTACCACTGAGTCACCTTCCCAGCTGCTTCTTCCCTGTGCAGTTCTTAACAGAGGCACACTGTGAGTTATTCCTATTCTGTACACAGTTACACTTTTTACATAAATATGTAAGATTCTTCTCCAACCCTCCAAACCAATTTTTGCCTTTTCCAGGGCTATATTACCTGTTGAGAATTCACAGCTGGAGCAAAGATCAAAAGTCAGATTTTGCTTTGTCCTGACGCTGAGAAGGCTTGTCTTTCTTCTTTCTCTTTCTCACTTCAGTGAAATAGCTGGTGGCACAAAGGCAAGTGTGAAATGATTAATTCCCACAGGGAAAGCTCAGGGTTACACAGCCCACATCCTGTAGAGCCAGTAGAAAGCTTGGGAAAACTGGGTATTAGGGTGGGCTCAGGGATGGTATTGGGTCTCATAAGGCAGGATGGCAGACACTGACCTAAAAGGAGCCTGGTGATGTCTTGATCTGCATCATTGTGTGTGTAGGATGATGAGAACCTGGGCAGGTACATCAGGAGTCACTCTATCTCCACAAAGCCATCCCTTTAAGGGATACTTGTATTTTTACAAAAAATAGAAGGAAAAGTTGCTTTCAAGAAATTCACTCAAAGGCCCAGCTATAAATATGAAAAATATTTACAGGCACATATTGAAGGAGATGCCAGTGGAGCTGGCTGCTGACTCTTAAGCACTTTCTTATTCTATAAATGGCTCCAACTCACAGGACTGGCCTCTGGAGTTTCTGGAATTTGTGGTCTTACCTTGATGACCATGGCTGATTTGTCCAACTATAGACATTTGACCCAAGTCAAGCCAACTGAATCCCTGATCCAACAATTTGCAAATTGGCAGTCTTCCAAAAATCTCTGGAATTGGGTCACTTTCATGGAAAGATCCCAAAAAAAGGCCCAAGATCATTCCACTGAGGCTCGCAGAACTGCTTTCTACAACCATAGGCTGAATGCTCAGAATCACATATCTGGTCTCTAAGAATCAGCAGTTGCTTCTCAAGAAATCCCAAAGACCCAACAGAAGCATATTCTGACTGTGTCCATTGTGGCTTGTTACCATGGCTGCTCTTGTGCAGGGCAAGCTGGACCCCGTTGCTTGTGCTGGGAAGTTGGTATGGCCATATGTTCTCAGAAAAGGCTGTAAAAGGACCCAAAAAGGAGTTTAGAGGCAGGGGCCATCATGGTGAGACAAAAGGCTGGGACAGCAAAATACAGAGTACAGTAAACCCTTTGAGGAATGGCCTATTGTTTCTCTATCCTGCTCTTTTCAACAAGCCATGGTGAGACTCAGAAAACCATAGAAGCAAAATGAACACAAACCAAGGGAACTGTTATCCAGGGGAAGCCCAAGTGAAACCTCTAACTTCACTTTCTCTTTGTAGACTTAAAGATCACTAGTTTAGAAGGTCGCAGTCTTGGGTAATACACACTTTATTCCCATTGTCTCTGCTGTAGGTGCCACATCTGGCATATGGGTGAAAGCAGTTGCCTAGGTTACTTCTCAGGCATTAAAAGACCACTCTGAATGAGCACTGGCTCTTCACCTGGACTTTCAGATGTCTGATGTGTGACTGGAGCGGGGTAAAAAGGCTTGGCATCTCTCTTCAGTGTGGCCATCTCCCCTGCTGCCATGGGGCAGATTCCACTCAACTCTGCACATAAACATGCTGATTGTTCATTGGATCTGGATCTGTCTTTCTTTTTTCTCTTCTCTCTTTTCTAACCTCACCATGTGTCATGTGTATGTGTGTGTAGTGCATTCATCCGACTAGTCTACACTAGCGTGTCTCCTTCTGGCTTTTTCGTGGCGTCAGAGCCTCAGCCGTTCGCATCTCACACTTAGCAAAAAGGCCATGGCAGCCTCAGTCTGGTCATCCTCACTCACATCACGGGGTAGGGGGACAAGGGACATTTCATCCTTAAATTGATCAGTGGCCCCTCCTTGACCATTGCTACTGCCATGACTGCCTGCTGTGGCTAGAGAGGAAAGATATGTAGAGTATACCAATCCCTCCCACCCATAAAACATCTCCAAAGCAATGTCTGGGGACTATCGACCACAGACAGCTTACACTAAGGAGACCCTCCCTGTTCCCTGTGTCTTGACATAACCTCAATTTCCAGAGCTCAGGACTTGCCTCTTCCAATCCTCACCAAACCACCTTAGTGGACACGAGTGGGACTTTCCACTTTGCAAATCACATAATGCTCTCATACTCAAGCCTTTTCACTGCATGCTCAGAAAAGTCCTAATTTTGACTGTCCCAGATTTATAAGCAGAAGGAAATAAGCCTTGGATATGAAAAGTACTGGTCTAAGAGTGCATGGGAGATAAAAGGTGGGTCCAAATGTGAGCCAACTCCCTGGCCCCCTGATCCTTGTTCTCTCTCCACTCCCCCTGGGGGCCACCTCTGCCTCCAGGACCCCATTCTGCCAGTTGCCTTCTTCAGGGCTCCTCTTCCTCCTCCTCCTCCTCCTCCTTTTCCTCCCCCTCACTCTCTCTCTCCCTCTCCCTTTCCTTCTCCTTCTCTTCTTTCTCATTCTCCTTCTTCTTCAGATTTGGTCCTCACTCGCTTGCTGTTGGTAAAAGTATTAGTTTTCTATTGCTATATAAGATGTTACTACAAACACAGTGGCTTAAAACAACATCACTGATGAGCCTTAGGGTACTGCATGTCAGAAATCCTAACCCTAACCCTAACCTGCTGTAGTTAACTTCCCTGCTTAAGGTCTTCCAAGGCTGAAATCAAGCTATTGGCCAGCTGTGCTCCCATCTGAAACTCAGTGGCCTCTACAAGTCCGTTTAGGTTGTTAGAATCCAATGACTCTGAGTCAGCACATCAGAAGCGATAGCAACCCCTCATTTGCTTGAGAAATCATTGCTAGACCTTGTGTCCCTCTCATCTGACCATATTACTACTGATTCATAGGTTCAGTTATTGTCTCTTGCAAGAAGGAGAGGCTCAGGCACAGGGCCACTGGCAGAACTTCTGCTTGGTGTTGAATTCTTCAAGTGGAGAAAGCTCTTCCTGCCCTAACTTTATGTACTGTTTCATCAGCTTCTTATACCTCTTCATTAGATTTTTTAAAATGTTATCCCTCTTTTTTACAGATGTAGAAATGCAAGCTCCAAGAGGTGGGGTAAATTTCTCAAAACCTTGTTCCTTGGTAGGTCAGAACACACTGCCAAGCAGGGCCTCTTTGGCTTCCCCTTGGAGCTGTGCTATCTTGACCACCTCCAGCCCAGCACTACCATTGGCTGCCCATGGACCTATATAAGCTCCAGGACCTATGAGAGGATGCTAGTGTATCCTTGAGCAGAAAGCAGAGCCCGCATGCACCGAGTCAGCATAGCACACACTCCCTTTGCTCTGCAGAGGAAAGGTGTTGCTGATACCTCCTCATGGAAAGCAGGAGGATCCAGCCAGGTCAGAACTGTGGAGGTTGGGGAACGTGGACCCAAGTTCCCAGAACCATGGAGCACAGCCCCCAGATGGGGACCTAGAGGATGCTTTCCCTTCTTTTGTGCTCCCCATCAGCACTTCCAGGAGCAGCCTGTCAAAATAAATTGTATATTATGGATTCTGGGGGATTGGGGGACCAGCTGTTACCAAAATGCCTGGGCTAATTTTAAATTGATTCATTATGCATGATTAATTCTCAAAGCCCTCAGAGAGAGAAGTGAGCTTAGCTCCCACCACACAGGTTGCAGCCATGCTGGAAACATATTATTAGAGCTGCCCCTCTCTGCCTCTCATTGTGTTAACAACAATTTTAATATCAGGATAGATTTACATTTATGAAGAGCCTGAGAAGATGGTACAGTAATCATATATACCCCAAACCCAGTTTCCTCCACGGTTCACATCTTCCATTAGTGTGATACACTTGTCACATTTAACAAACCACTATAGTTAAGCAAAGCCTTTATTTTATTCAGATTTCCTTACTATTTAACCTTCTTTGTCTTAATATCCCATCCACATTTGTCGTGTGTCCTTGGCTCCTGTTAGATATGATGATGGCTCAAGCATTCAATGTTCCTGATGACCTTGACAATTTTGAGTACTTCTGTTGGAATCTGCAATATTTCTTTTCATGAATGGACTGGTGGCATGAGGTAGGGGAGGAAAGCCACAAGTTGAATGTCTTTTCCATCATATTCTATCAAGGGAGAATACTGTCACCATGACTTGTCACTGCTGATGTCAATCACTTGGCTAAGCTAGTGTATGATTTATCCACTGAATTATTTTTTCTCTCTCCCGTGTCTCTTTTCTACCCCCTCTCAATACTGTACTCTTTGAAAGAAAATCCCTTTCATTAAATAGTGGGAAGCTAACTTCTACTTTCTTGAGGGTGGAGCATCTGTATCAATTATTTAGAATTCTGTTCAGGTGTTTTTTTTCACTTCCATTCAGTCACCGATAGATATTTGTCTTGTACTTTGGGATATAATTCAGTGCTACTAATTTTTAGAAGCTCTTCCAGTTGGTTCCAGTGTCCCTCCAACAAATTCCCATTTTTGTAATGTGCGTGTGTGTGTGTGTATATATATATGTTAGTATTTTAGTGTTTCCTTACTTACCTACCACAAGATGCTTCACTTATCCATTCTATGTCCTGATGAGTCCTGCAGCCACAAGGAAGCTCTTGTTCTTTATTCAGAATAATATTAATAATATATAATTAATAATAATAATATAAATAAAGACATGGATACTAGGTGTTCTTGCCACTGTGGGTTTCATTGCTTCTAGATCAGATCAGCTGACAGAGCAAGGAAATATATGTTCACGCTAACTCACACATTACACTTCTGTTTACACCTATCAATGGCAAGCTAAAGTGGATTCATACTATGCCTCCAACTTTTATCTTCTACCAAATGGATCATTCTAGCTTTTTCCCCTTGTTTATCATTACAACAAGGAGAAATTAAATAACTTCTCAATTTCAGGATTCTTGAGCTGTGGCTTCATTCCTCAGAGGGAAGCAATTTTATCTGTTAGAGGAAAGTGTTCTGTGTAGTTCTTTTTGCCTTTGGTCTTATAGTCTGTCTTCATTTCCAAAATTGATTTTTCCCTACTTCCTCAGTGAGGTTGTTTCATACATTTATAACATAATTAGATTTTCAAATAACATTCTGAATTCCATAATAAGATACCCAGTTTTCTGAATGATTCTTTTAGAAAAATTTGCATTCTTCCTGCTGTAGTTTCATGATTTTGAAAAATGCTGCGTCATCATTTGTGTTTCCCATTTCAGCATCATGAAAAATGGCATTCCTGCCCTTAATTATACACCAGTCTTTCAACTATTCAATCTTCTTTCTATTCTAAGTCGCTGTTTATCACAATTCTAGTTTTCTCTTTTCCATAATGTCGTATAAACCGAACGGTGCTGTATATCATTCTTTAAGAATGACGACTTTCTTTTGTATTATTGCTTCCCTTGTTTTCCGTTTTTTTCTCTTTAAGTAAAAAAATTTTAAAAAGAAAAAGAAGAAAAAGGAAAAAGAACAATGTAAGATGAACCTCCAAACAAAAACAGGAACCAGAGAACAGGTATAAGATGAAATTCCTTACAAAAACAGGGACCATGGCATAAAACTAAGTTATTGAGTGAATATGTCCAAAATTAAACACAGTTGAATAGGAAAAATTTGTTTTTGAGCTCCACAAAATTTGTTAGTGTACTATAAGCTAAGTAAACCCTGGGACATACTCAATTCAGAACTACAGTGAAAGGTGTGCTACATTGCCTGACTGCCCAATCCATTATGATCAATTGTTAGTGGTTTTTTTTTTCAGTTGTTTGATTCAATTTTATGGCTATACCCATAAAATTTACCCATATGTTTACCCATAATAAACAGTAGCTCTTTGAAAAAAAAGAATGACTACTTTCACTTAGAAATGTAGGTTTAAAGTTTTATGCTTTTGTGGTTTGATATCTCATTCCTTTTTGTAGCTGAGTAGTATTCTACAGTATAGTTATATTGTTATCTGTTCACCTATTCCAAGACAGCATGGTATCTTCCAGTTTTTGACAGTTATAAAAAAATAGGGATAAAGTTACTGTAAACATTATTGTACAGGTTTTCGTGTGGACCTGAGTTTTCATATCACTGGGGTAACTACCTAGAAACGTGATTGCTAGATTCCATGGTAAAACAATGCTTAGTTTGTAAAACACTGTCCAAATGTCTTCCCATATCTCTGTGTTGCTTTCACTGCAATGAAAGCAATGAACAAGACCTCTTGTTGCCCTGCACCCTCACCAGCTGCTTATTACTTTTATTCTGTCATTCTAATAGAGATGTGGCATCTCTCAACATATTTTGCATTTTGTTTTGCTTGGCTTTGAATTAGAAAACCTTGGGAAAGGAGTAGGGTTGTAGGACTCATGCTCCTGCCCCAAGTGACCGATCAGCCCAAGTGCTAAGGTGGGGTGAGGAGGGGTGGCCTTGATCTGAGTCTCCCACTTGTGATGATCAGATTTGGTGGTGATCACTGACTTTCTCCCCCCTTCTATTTACCTTGATTATTTGTTCACTGCTGATATTATTTCATTCAATATGTCATTTTTTAGGAGGAGCCACTGGAGATTGAATTCAGGACCTTTTCACTGAGCTACATCCTCAGCCCTATTTTTTTGTTTTTTTTTTTTAATTTTGACATAGGGTCTTGCTAAATTATCCAGGATAATATCAAACTTGTGATCCTCTTGTCTCAACCTCCCAGAGTGCTTGACACCATACCAGGATGTAAAGATAAATGACACCAGCCTTGACAGGTCAGACAGATTGAGAGAATACCCACAATCCTGTGTGACTGTCCTTGATGCTCTGTGATGACATTGAGAAGGTAGGAGACTGGGAATAGACATAACAGAGGTTGAATTTATCCCCTGTGATTTCCCAACCAAGTAATCATAGGCAAATTACCATCCTGGGTTACTCAAAGTGTGGCCCTTGGACTGGTTGCATCAGTGTCACCTGGAACTTGTGAGAAATGTGGTCTCACACCTTTCCCAGACCCACTGAGTCACTTTAACAAGATCTTTAGATGACAAAAGTTTGACATGCAATGACAGACTAAAGTGTCCGGAATTTCACTGTTAGTGAAAGGAAGTCTCCAATGCTCCTCTGGTCACCCATTCACATCATTTGAAAGATGACACATTTGAAAGATGACGCATTCATCACAAACTTGGGACTTGGTTTTCCGTGACAGAATTAAAACACAACATTAATTCTACTCCCTGACACTTTCCTGATTGAGATGATGCAAGAAAGAGGCCCCTCAAGGGATTCCAACACCCATTCTCTCTATAAAAGGAAACTGAGGCTCAGACAAGGGCAATGCCTCATTTCCTATCCCAGAGGCCAGGGCTGGGGATGACAGCTTTCTGGTCCCTGTGTGAGATTCCACGATGCTGATTCTAGTGCTCTCGAGGCACTGAAAAATCCTGCTCTCTTCTGTCCTGCTGGAAGCTGACTGATGCCACCCTGCTAGGAGGAAAAGGTGCCTAAAAGCCACGCGCTCTGCCAGCTCAGGCTCAGGCCCTAGATTCCCTATGGAATGGGGACTTCTCTGTCTGCAGGGTCTTTCTGCCTCAGAGCTCATTTTGAAAAGCATACTCTCAGTGAAGCTGGCAAGTAATGTGATCATAGTGCCAGGTCTATTCTTCCTGATAAAAGAAACACTATTTGGAGAATATTTTCTCTCTCATCAACTCTCCCTCCTCCAAGGGACAGAATCCCATCTCCCTCCCCACCAGCTAGGGAATCACTTTGTGGAATCCCACAAGATGGAAGAAGGGCTGCACTCAAGTTCTTCTTTCCCAAGGAAAGCTCAGCTTGGTGACCTCCAATTAGAAGCCACAAGCTACGCCCACTTAGCACTCCCTTACCCTCATTTGACATGTATTTCTTGACCAGAGGTCAGCTTTATTCTGCCCATTTTCTTTCAAGTGAAAAATTTCCCCTTCTCCTTTTATTTTCATTTCAACCTCCACTGTACATGGGGTGTTTTTCTGCATCCCTTTCTCTTTTTATTACCAACTTAACCTCAGAGGAAGGATGCATAGCCCTTAGGAGGACCTCCTCCATCTCAGCTGCTCAGGATACTGGCAGGAAGCTCAGGATTTCAGGATAAACATAACTGTTTAATTTTGTAGAAAAGCAATGTTAAGATCAGAGCGGTAAAGAGACTCACAGATTAATATCATCACATCAAGATCCTTAGCTCAGTGAGGACAAACTAGAATTATCTAGATTATCCAGACCAGATGTTCTCTATCTATCTATCTATCTATCTATCTATCTATCTACCTATCTTCTAGTTATTTATCTGTCTATCCAATGGATTGATTGACCAGTCAGTCATCTGTCTACTGAAGCCTCCTCCTTGCCATCACCAAAAGTGGAAACCCCAGTTGTGAGCAGGCAGCAATGCTCCATCACCCTTATGGGACTGAAGGTGTTTGTGCCCCATGGGTAATGGGCCCCCACTGGAACTATGGAGAAGGAAAGCTTTTTTCTTGTAACTCCCACCCCCAGCAGCTTTCAGCATCTTCTCTGGTATCAGGATCAGATGGAAAAATGTCCCTGTCCTGGAAGACACTGCAATTTTAGGGGCACACTCTGCATTAGAGAGCAAGAAGAGCCTCATTTTCCCTATCTAGACAATGAGGGCCCTGCAGAGAGGGACTCTGAGGAAAGCCTTCTAAAGATACTTGTGAGATATGTTAAAAATACAATTCCACTCCTGCAGTTCTCAGGTAGCAGGCTTGAAATGGAATCCACCCATACTATTTCTACTGAAAACTTCAGGGATTTCAGTGATCCAGCATATGTGATAAGGCATTTTTGATGCCAGAAGAATCTGTAAAGGATAATTAACCACTGTGAAATCAGGGCTCAAATCTACACCTCAGCTCCCCAGTGAGCAGGGCCTGGAGCACTGTGCAGCCCTGGCTTCTGCCATTAGTGATCCCAGATCACCAGAAACTAGACCCTAGCTCCCATGCCTCTGGAGCCAGTAGACACAAAGTGCTTCCGGGAATAGATATTGTCCAAAGCCACTTTAATATCACCGTGCTGCTAAAAGCACTGGCTTCTGAGAATCAGCTAATGCAAGGCTAATGGTTAGAAAAATCTTTATAGAAAATACTTGGACCTGGGAATCTACTGAGGTTTTGTATTTCCTTCCTTCTTCCTTCTTTTCCTTTTAAGAAATTCTTCTGTCCTTTCCCTGCTCCTTTTCTCCCGACCCCTTTCCTCTCCCCTCTTCCTTTTACTTGCACTTCCAGGAAACATTTTACTTTTGGAAAGAAATTCTGTGTGAGCCACAGGCTGTGATGTGTGAGAACAGGGCTGTGGGAGGGTAGGATTTGCAGAAGTCCCGGGTGAATCAGCCTGCACAGTTTCAGTCATAGATACAGCCTGAGGCATGCTGGGACACTAAGAGGTGCAGCGCCTCTCCTGGACACCCAGGACCAGTGAGCCTCAAGCCAGAACAGCCCTAGACAGAGACGGGAGTAGAGTCCAGTTGGCACCCCCTAATGCTATCCAATCAAGTGTCACTGTGCCACCCAACCTCTCCTACTTGGCTGAGACATTTTGAAATATGTGACAGTTAAACCTTAAGCTAAGTATTTTGATTGTTCTGGGAGAATTGGAAATATACAAGTAAACCTGAATGCTGCTTTTGCTTAGCTCCTGAGACTGGCATGGTAGCTGGTGGCTTAATCAAAGGCTACGTTATGAAGCAGCAATAGTTTTGGATGGCATCAGGCAGGATTGTAAAGAGAGAGGGGTGGTTTGGTTCACTGGGACACTTGGCCAACCGGTAATCTGTTGAAAAGACAGTTGTCCCCATTTAGGATTTCCAGTTGACAGAGAGTGGGGCTGACTTCAGTAGGGAGGCCTGAGAGCTGTAGCCTCAGGGACCTGTCTGTCTGTCTGTTTCTCAGTGGTGGAGCTAAATCACCTGTGTTTGCTGTTACAATGAAACAGTTTACCAAAACTGGTGAAATAAGAATGTCAAAAGAAACTGAGGTGTTTTTTTTTTTTTTCTTTTTCTTTTCTATGAAAAGTAAGCTTGGCTCTTTGGAAAGGTTCTTTCTGTAAATGGAAGTCACTAAAAATAATCACAGTTGAATTAGGTGTAGGCGAGATGACTTGAAAAGATTAGAAAGAGTAGTATACAGTTAAAAATACCTGCCCCCTTTTTAAGTTCTCACTTATTTTAAAGAAACTAAAATTGGAAATTACAGACAATGTACTTCGAGTGGGGCAAAGGACTCATTCTCAAAGGGAAGCTCTTGATGCTTCATGGAATTATTGGTGAATGAATGACACGGGTTTTAAGTTCAAGAAAATGTTTCATATATAACTGTCTTATAATACAAAGGAATTACAAAAATCACTATTGGTCATTTATGGAGGCTTAAGGGGCTTAGATTTCTCCTAAAGTAATGAGAAATCCTGGAAGAATTCTAGAGAGGCGATGGAAAGATGTGTCTGGATCCTCAGATCACTCAGGCTGGGGAGCATGGAGGCAGGGTGGGCGCAGGGTGGGAATCAGAGCAGAGGGGTTAGTACAGAGACTGTCATTGGGGTGTGTGGTAGAAGTCACGAATAAGAAGAATGGAAGTGAACAGAAGAACACATAGTAGAGAGAATTTCGGGAGACAGAATGAACAGGCTGAGATGATCTGTGGGAACTCTAGAGACATCTGCAGTTCATGTTAAGTTCAACTACAGAAACAAATAGAACCTAAAGGAGACAGGAATTGGCACATGTGAACTATGCCTCAAATTAACTTCCCCTTCTCATCTGTTTTCCAGGATCAAAGTGTCCTTTAAGATCTCCATGAAGTGTCCGGTCCTTCTTGCAGCCTCGCCCCCAGGCAGGCTCGATCCATCAAAATGAAGCTGCGTCCACACTCTGTTAGATCACTTTACGTGTACAGGACTGAGCTCCCTGCCTTGAATATTAGAGTTACTTTTTGCTCATCTCTTTATCCTATTACATGGAGACGTCTGATGTCAAAGTCAGTACCTCCTTCAGCTTGGAGCCTTTGATTCAGGACCCAGTGTCCAGCACATACGGATCCCCCCAAATATGTGCCATGAACTAATCAGCAGTAGCATCTCCAAGACGATTATTTTAATTGTTGTATTTGTTTCTCTACCTGCCCTATATATTACTCTTTTAAGAGTATTTTTGTTATCAAAAAGTTACTAATTCTACCTTACCTACCTCTAGAAAAAATATGAGGAAATGTATATAAAATATAGATAACAATAAAGCCATTGAGTATACTTGGAAAATTTCTAGAAATAAAAAAAGCAAAGCCAAATTTATCAGTCTAAGATTATTGTAGTTTAGTATTGAATTTATGCCTGAGATTCATGAATCTCCCGTTGTTACAGGCAACTGAGTTAGATAGAAATATTATAGGCAGTCAGACGAGATAGGTCCTCAAAGGAGCCAGTGCTGCTACGTGACTCACTTCCCCATTTGTTTCCTATTTAATCAATTTTACCTGAGCAATTACTCTTATTGGTTCACTGTGCTTTTCAAAATCATGCTTTACAATACAGTACCAAACACTGAGGGGTGGATGAGGTGAAGGTGCCATGGATCTCATTCTTAAATCAGCTGAAATGTTCTTTATACGAAAAACCCTCAGGGCTTAAAAGTGTTACAGGGTCATTCTGTATCTTTAATAGGTACTAGAACCGCTTCTCTTGCATTACCTCAAACCTCCTAGTATGATGCTCTACAGATCATAATTCGGGGAATGTGAGTTTAATATAGATAGGAAGATTATAGTGCCAGGAAACATAAATTTATTTTAGGAGTAAAATCTTGAAGGGCTTTTGCAAGTGGATCTTTATACAAAGGATATTTGTTATAGCTGGTATTTATTGTGAATGAGGGAAGGAAGCATCATGTCTATTTCAGGAGGATAAATTGGTGTCTGGCATATAGGGGTTAATGAGATGTTTTTCTCTCTGTGTTTTATTTTTTTCCACTTCATTTTAAGGTTTAATTTACATACAAAGAATTCCCTCTTCTTAGCATTGTTTTCTGCCACCACTACAGCCAAGTCACAGAACAGTGTCATCGATTCCTAAATTCCCTTGTATCCTCTCTAGCTAAGGCTTCCCCACCTCTTGCCCCTGGCAAGTGCTGATATTCTATTATATTAGTCAGTTTCCTGTTATTGCAACCAAATGCTTGAAATAAATCAAGTTAAAGGAAGCATAATTTATTTTAGCTCAGAGTTTCAAGGTTTTCATCTGTGGTCACTTGGTCCTGTCATGCTGAGCCTGAGGCAGCTCTAAACATTACGGCCAGGAGCAAGCAGTGGAGCAAAGCTACTCATTCCATGGCAGAGAGGGGGAAGGGAAGGGGCCAAGCTCCCAATAGTCCCTTCCAGGGCCCACCCTGAGCTCCTCACTTCCTTTCACAAGGCCCTACCTCCTAAAGATATTCCACTACTTAGCCCTAGTGCCACAGGCTGAGACTTTGGGAGATATTTAAGATCCAAACTATAAACTTGTCCCTAAGGTTTTTCTTTCTAGAATAGCTTATCGAGACATGGTATATTGTTACAATATTCTGTGAACTCAGATCTCTGATGGGGCAGGAAAAGGTGAGTTTGCAGACTGCTGCTTTGGTTGTTATGTTGTTGTAAGAGTGGGAGGAATGTGCTTTCCAGTGTTTTCATCTTATGTAGAAACTGGATCCTAGAAGTAATTTAAATATATGGACTTGAGCCCCAGCTCACTACATAGAATGAATGGTTGTCCTCTTCTCCAGAGAGAGAACAAGTGAAATCCCCCAGAAGACTGTTCATTTAGTCTCATGGAACCCTGCTTCGAGCCAGAATTGAGGCGCTAGAGACTGAAAAGAATTAAGGGAGGCTGCTTGTGCTCAAGGAGCTTGAAATTACAGCAGAGACATATCCAAGGGGCTGACAGCCCCACTGGGGCACACAGATGTGGGGGACTGTGAAAAATGTGACCCAGTTGCTGGGAAGGCGAAGTCAAGGACCCATAGACCAAAAGAGATGCCAGAGGCCTATGTGACCTGGCCTGGGGGTGTGGAGAGGACATTTGTGGAGCCAAGATATTGGGCTTGGGATAAAATAGGGTGCAGAGAGATGATTCAAGTGTCAGCTATGGTTCATGGAATTCATGGAAGGCCAGCTATGTGTTCTATAGGGCCAGCCTGCCACTTAGCTCCTGGGTGACCTTAGACAACTCCCATAACTGCTCTGCCCCTCAGCCTCCTCATCTGTGAAACAGAGATGGTTATGCCTACATCAGCTGTCTATGAAGATGAAGTGTGTTGTTGCATGGGAAGCACCTAGCACAGGAGTCAGCTGTGACATGGAAAGCTAAGTGTGAGGCGTCAAGAGCCACAGTGATGAGCCAAACAAGGTTATAAAGAAGACCGGAAGTCACTTGAAAGTTTTAAGCAGGACATTGGTGTGACCAAATTTATCTCGGGAAGATAACTCTGCAAAATAATTGGGAATTGAGGTGGAAGCAAATCAGAGACAAGAGAAAGAGAAGACCACAATCAAGGTTATATCGGACTGCTGCTACCACAAAATAATAATTTATAAGGAAAATAAATGTATTTCCCATAGTGCTGGAAGTTGGAGATCAAGGCATGTGCAGATTTGGTGTTTGTGCGGGGCTGCTCTTTGCTTGCAAGATGATGCATTTTGATGTCTCCTGCAGAGTAGATAAATGCTGTGTCTTTACACAGTGGAAGGGACAGAAAGGCAAAAGGTACCTAAGTAGTTGTCTTCAGCCTTTTTATAAGATCTCTAATCCTACTCACAAAAGCTCTGCCCTCACTACACAATCACCATCTAAAGCTCTCTCCCCATATTATATTAACTAAATTTCAATGTTCAAATTTTGGAGGACACAGTCAGGATCACAGCATAAGAGATAGAAAAAGCAGTAGATAAACTGGCAAAAAGTCTAAGGGTCAGAACGGACACAGCTGGTAAAAGACTTAAGTGGAACAGAAAAGGGCAAAGAGTAGCCCTTAATGGACCGACTTCCTGTCTAGTGAGGATGCTGAACAGTTCAAGATGGTGTAGAAATGCTCTTCACTTGTATTAACAGGAATCCTGACCTCTGAATGTCTGCATTCTCCTGGCCTTGTGTGGTAACTGAAGAAAAGAATGCATTCCAGAAATACCTGTTTCAGGAGGATTGTCCCCCTGCACCCCCACCGTGGGACAGTTATCAAGGTTTATTAGTGGGGCTCTTTAAAGATCTGGCTGGGTCCTTGCTGGGCTGCTGTTAAACCTTCATTAAATAAAAAAAAGATAGTACATGGAAAAAGTGTACAAATACCTAATAGGCCCACTTCTATGAAAAATACCAACATCTACTCACCAAAATGCAGTGATTTTCTGTAACTCCTGTCTCAGTCATGACTGCTAGACAACCTCCTATTGCATGCTGTGGAAAAAATTTTCAAAGCTGGGGGAACCAACAAGAACCTCTTATCTTTGAGAGAGAGAGATATTGCTTTTCCGCTCTCCCCTTGAACTTAGTCACAGAGGCCCTTGAGGCACAAAAGACATTCTGTTCTTTTCCTCTTCCTCAGTTTCCAACACCCATTGTTCTCAACCCCTAGCATCTGTAGTCAAATATTTCAGCTGTAAAATTGGTATGATTTGATGGTCAAAAAGGGTCCATTTTCCCCTGATGAAAAGTCACACATGTTCATTCAGTTCGTAAGGGGTGATTACAGATGCTTTATCCTACAAAGGGCCTTTTTGGCTTCCAGTAGCAGGAGGAAGTAAATTCCTGAGCAACCTCTCTTTGAAATGCATTGTGCATAGAGGGGGATCAGGTTCAGCTTCTTTCAAGAAGACGTTTCTTCTGTGTGCTTCTTGTGTCCGGCTAGGAACAGCCAGGGTAAAGGCAGGGTGGGGGCTGGGAAAAGGTGCCACATGAATTGAAAAGATCATTTTGTGTGCTCTGCCTTGGTTTTTCACTGCAAGTTCCAGGGCTCTTGATAGCTGAATTTGAAAGTTTACTTTGTGCAAGGCATCTGTCAAGCGTTACAGGAATACAGGGGACACAGTCCGCAGGATTCCTTGGAATGCAGGGAGTGGGAGCAGATCTAAATGAGGGCCAAAGGTGCAGGAGTAAAATGAGTGGAGAGGAGTAGGGAGGAAGGAGTACATGTGGCCAACTGGGAAAGTCAGGGAGGAGCAAAGGGAGCTCAGCTGGAGGAACAAGGCTGTGCCAGAGATTTGCATCCATTCCTCATCATATTCCTGCAAAGCAGAGTCATTACCGAGCTTTCCAGTTAGAGGAGAGGAGGCTCTGAGGAGGTGATATGCACAGAAAGCAAAGTGCACAAGTTCAGAGAAAAGCTTTAAGTTTGACTTCCCCTAAGTTACTGTGGTCTTTGGCTGAATGATGGCCACCCAAACATGTTCATGTCTTATTCCCTGGCATCTGTGTTAAGTTGTATGCCAAAGGGGAATTAGGGAACTAAATTTGCCCATGAGCAGACTTTGAGATGGGCTGATTCTCCCAGATCAGCCAAGTGGGTCCTCCTTATGTTGCAGGCAGTTGAGTTATTTAGAAATATTATAGGCAGTGAGGCAGGACTAGGTCCTCAAAGGAGACAGTGCAGAAGCCCAGGTACCTTGCAACTGTGGGGGTGACAGACACCTCCTGCTCTGCACCAGGCCTCAAGACAAAACATCAAACAAGTGCATCCTATCCTAAGGTCTGATATTCTAAATAGTTCCCTATCACCCTGAGGAAGTCAGGAGTCACCATTCCAACTCCCTAGGGAAGAGTCACTGCTCTCTAAGAATACCCATTTTCTATGTGACTCACTTTTCCTTTTGTCCCTAATGTAATCAATTTTACCTAAACTATTAATCTTATTGGCTAACTATAGTTATGTGTCACTTTATGCCCATCTGCCTTGTGAGTTCCGGGTTTTTCCCCACCTTAAACCCATCTCACCCTATGATTTTCCTCTATAGAAGTCCCTGGAAAAGACAGAGTCCTTGGCAACTGGCTCAGGTCCCCTTCTGTCTCTCTCAGACGAAGCTTTCTTTCTCTCAATAAATATATTCTACTCTTACCCTCCATTGTTCCTAAAATTCATTCTTTTTTTTTAAAGATAGGGTCTGGCTATGCAGTTCAGGCTGGCCTTAGGCTCACTTTGCAGCCCAGGCTGGTCTTGAACTTGCCACAGTCCACCTACCTCAGCCTCCCAAGTACTTGGATTATAGGAGTCTGCCACCATGCCGGGCTTCATTCTTTGATTTTAGAGAACACGAACTTATACTGGACATAGTAGGTTGGGAGTTTCACTCCCCTATATCACTTATAAAGGGAAAAATGAAGCAAAAGAGAGGAAAATAGAGAGATGGCAATTTGAGAAACACTGGAATTGCCTTTGTGTGTTTTGAAGACAGGGGAAGGGGACCACAAGCAAGCAAGCAATACAGCTGCATTTAGACACTAGAAAAGGGAGGGAAGATTCTCCCCTAGAACGTACAGAACGAAGGGACGCTGCCCACACCTTGGGGTATTTTCAGTTTTTTATTGGAATAAGTTTGCAGTAATACTCTTTATGTTCATCTTAGGGGATAGGTAGATGTGCTTAATTTTTTTATTCCTCTTCCCTTCTTTTTGCCCCTCTCTCCATCTCTGGATCCACTTCCCTTTTGTAAAAGATCTATCTCCAGGTTTCCTACTGTCTATCCTTGATTTTTTAAAATTATTTACACTTTGAGTTTCTCATATAAAAGAAGTTACACAATAGTTAAGTTTATGCATTTGATTTGTTTCACTTACCATTATGGCTTCAAGGTGAATCAATTTTTTCTTTTTTATGGCAGAGTAGTGCTCCACTGTATATAAATACTACATTTCCTTTGCCTATTCATCTGTTGAGATATATAGATATAATCTCCAAGACTTAGCTGTTATGAGTTGGACTCCAATGAGCGTGGGTGTGGATGCATCATAATGGCCTGATAGCTTTGAGGCTTTTGGGAAGAACCCAGGAGGGGGAAGTTGAGTTGAACGGAATTTCTAGTTTTAGATCTTTGAGACATCACCACAGTGCTTGCACCAGTTTACATTTCCACCAGCAAGGAAGAAGGCTGCATTTGATGCTGTTGCTGTTATTGTTATTATTATTTTATGATAGACATTCTTTCTGGCATATGGTAGAGTCTAAATGTAGTTTTAATTCACATTTTTGGATGGCTAGAGATGGTAATCATTTTTCTCATATATTTATTGGCCATTTCCCCTTCTTCTGAGAAATGTCTATTCATTTCATTTGTCCATTTTTTTTTAAACTGGGCTTTTATTCTGGGGAATCTGTTTGAGTTCTTTGTAAATTCTATCTATGAGACATGTGTCAGAGGAGTGGCTGGGAAATTTTTCTTCTTATTCTGTAGGTTGTTTCTTCACTTTATTTTTTTATTTTTATTTTTGCTGTGCAGAAGCTTTTTAATTTGATGGAATACCATTTGCTAATTCTTAATGCTATTTCTTATGCACTGGGATTCTGTGTAGAAAATGAGCATATATTTCAAGACTTTTACCTACAATATCTTTTTTTTGAGTTTCTTCTTTCTTTGTGAGGTTTCAAAAAGTTATTTTTAAATTTTTTGGTACCATTTAGATATACAAAATGATCCCATCCATCACGGGGGCTTTGTCCCTGTGCATGATATGTCTTGATTCCTATTTCTACCCCACCCCTCTCCCCTCCCTTCAACCCCTCTTCCCCTCCTTATTACCAAAGCTTTGTTTCCACTTTTTCCTTATTTTTTTCCTTTCCTTCCTTTCTCCTGCCCTCCTCCCTATTTCCTCTTTCTTTTTGAACAATTTCTCCTTATTTCACAATATTTATCATACATTTTGATTCTTATTTACACTTCCAATTTCTCACATCAGAGAGGTAATGTGTTATTTACATGTGTTTCTGATTTATTTCACTTATGAATCTGGTCTCAAGGTCCATCCCTTTAGGTATAAATGTCTTAACTTTACAGCTGAGTAGCACTCCATTGTATAAAAAAGCTGCATCTTTTCTATCCACTTATCAGTTGATGGGCAATTGTGTTGTTTCCAAGATTTAGTTATTACAAACTGTGCTGCTATAAATGTGGAGGTACATTTACTTCTGTGGTATGATGTTTTTTAATTCTTTGAGGAAGATACCCAGAAAGAGAATAGCTGAGTCAAATGGGACTTCTAGTACTAATTTTTTGAAAAATCTCCACACTGATTTCTACAGTGGCACCAATCTACACTCTCATCAAGAGTAGAGAAGTATTCCTTTTCCCTCATGTCCCACCAGCATTTGTTATTGGTTGATTTCTTGATAATAGCCATTCTTTCTGGAGTGAGACAGAATCTCAGCACTTTTTAAATTTTCATCTCTCGAATGACCAATGATATTAAACACTTTTGCATATATGTATTTGCTGTTTATATTTTGTCTCATGAGAAGTGTGTATTTATCGTAGATGCCTATTTTTGAATTGGAACATTACATTTGGAGGATCTTAGGTTTCAATTCTTTATATGTTCTAGATATTAGTCCTTTGAGGAACTACTAAGTTTTTTTCCCACTCTATAGGATATATTTTAACTCTGTTGGTGACTTTTTTTCTGTGAAACATCTTTTTTTTTTAATAAAATAAGATACCAATTGTTCATACTTTGTATTATTTCCTGTGCAATCAGGGGTTTATTCATTAAGTCTTTAGCTATACCTATGTCTTTAAGAGTACTACCTATTTTATCTTCCAGAAAATTTAGTGTTTCTGTTTTGATACTTAGATCATTGGTCCATTTTGATTTTAGCTTAATGCATGATGATAGACATGTGTATAGGTTTAATTTCAGCATATGGAAATCCTGTTTTTCCAGCACCATTTAATAAAGAGGCTATCTTTCTTCCAGTGAATATGTTTGGCCCCTTTGTCAAAGATATAGTGTCTGAATATGTTTGAAGCTGTTTCTGCATATTGTAATATGTTCCATTGATCCTCCAATCTTGTTTTTATGCTAGTACCATACTGTTTTTATCACAGTAGCTCTCTAGTATAATTTCAAGTCAGGAATTTTGATGACCCTTGCCTTGTCTTTGTTGTCTTTCTCTATTCTAGGTTTCTTCTGGTATTCTAGGTTTCTTCTGGTTCCAAATGAATTTCAGGAATGTTTTCTCTATTCTGTGATGTGTGCTGATAGTATTTTGATTAGGATTGCATTAAACCCATATAACAATTGTGGAATTATGGCAATTTTCACTATGTTGGCTCTTTCAACACAAGAGCAAGAGATATCTTTCCATTTTCTGATATCCTCGTCAATTTCTCTTGTCAAAGTACTGTAGTTCTCAGTGTAAAGTGTATTTTACTACCTTTGTTAGGTTGATTCCTAAGTATTTCATTTATTTTGATGCTACTATGAAAAGGGTTGTTTCCCTAATTTTTCTTCTAGTGAGTTTGTTGTTCTTGTACAGAAATGTTATTGATTTTTGACTGTTGACTTTGTATCCAGCTATGAGACTAAATTTTGTTATTACATGTAGAAGTCTTTTGGGATTTTCTATGTAGAGTATCATATCATCTTCAAATAATGATAATTTAACATCTTTCTTTCCTATCTTTATTCTTTTTATTTCTTTCTTTTGTCTAATTGCTCTGGCTAATGTTTCTAGAACTATATTGAATAGGAATCATGATAGTAAATATCCTTGTCTTGTTCCTGTTTGATACACTCTTTACATTGGTCTTTTTTTCTTTGTTTGGTCTCTGTTTAGGATATTCTGGAGTGTTTTTTTGAGCACTGGTTTGGTGTTCATGAATATCTTAATATGTCCTTTGTCTTAGAATGTCCCTATTATTCATAGGTTTTTAAAGATAGTTTCTATGATATATTTATTATTCTGAGTTGAACCTTGCTTTCTTTTAGGATCTGATATACTTCACTCCAAGCTATCCTGGCCTTTAATGTTTGTGTTGAAAAGTTTGCTGCAACACGAATGGGTTTTCCTTTACAAGTGTTTTCTTCTCCGCCGCCTCTTGTTTTATCTGACAACTTTTAATATTCTGTCCTTGTGTTTGACTTTTGGGATTTTAAATATGAGGTGAGATGTCATAACCCCAATGATTGTGGAATTAACAAACTGACCAATGTGGTTATAGATGAAACAAATAAAAAAATTACAAGAGCTGACCCAAACTATGTAAGACAGGAATGACAAATTTATCAAAGAAATAGACTCCATGAAAAAGTGCCAAGCACAATTCCTAAAGATAAAGAATTCTACTCCATACATGAATAATTGAAGGGATCAGTACGAGGAGAGTATCTCACAACTCAAGAACAAAATGGAAATATAACAAGATATACTCAGAGATACCTTAAAAATGACAAGATCATAAGGAAAAGTCCTCCTACTGCTGCTAGATGACACTAAGAAGATTCACCTAAGACTAATTGGAGTTAGAAATTAGAGGGCATACACATGAAATTAAAAATCTGCTACAGAAATTATTATAGAAAACTTTCCAAGTACGAGGAATGAACTCAATATACAAATAAGTAAAGCTTAGAGAAAATCAAATGATACCTTTGTTTTTATCCAATGAAATCCATTTTGGAACTTGGATCTACACAGCTTAAAGAGAATAAATTTATATACTTTGAGTCAGTAAATTTGTGGTAACTCTTTACCACATCAATGGAAAACTAATACCTTAGGTTGGATTTTTAAATTCAATATTTTAATGGACTTTTCATGCCTTGGGAGCCAAATAAGCTTAAAAAAAATCAAGGAAATGAATTAACCTGATTCAAGTACTGTTCCACTTTCTACAAACTGTATTACTTTCAGCATGTTATTTAAATTTTATAAATCTGTTTCATTTTCTGTAAAATTAGTAAAATACTTCCTCACAATGGAGTTGGGAGGCTCAAGTGAGATAATGGATAAAAATGAGTTTTAATGGCTCCTTTTCTGAAGTGCTTAATAAATCATATTTATCACCATTATTGTCATCACACCATCTTTAACATCATCCTCTTAATTATCTTCACATCATTATTTGCATTGTCAACATTACCCCCATCCTGATTATTACTAAATAATTTCCAGCTGGAAGAAGGTCCAAGGGGTTGGTGAGGGTGTGATGGGAAAAGGAAAACTGCAGAGCTTGACTTTTCACTCTTGCCTCCTCCACTTTCTCCTCTTTTCTCAGCAGCAGGTATCTCAGTCTGGCATCCACTAATTACATCCAGAATCTCCCTATAGTTTCATTGGCTACAACAAAACCTTCCCTTCAGGTTAGGTCTGGGACTCTGGACCTTAGATAAGCTCTGGGATGAATTTTGGACACCCTCTGGTATGCATATTGTGATATATGTGGCTGGACTCTACCCATCTGCACCCCTCCTCCACACCCAGGACCAGCTCCAGTGCCCCAGGATTTCCTCAGCAGGAGCTCAGACAGGAGCTGTGGAGAGATGCCTTTTCCCATAAAGTGGATCTGATGTTCAAATTCTCAGAGACACTCCACCTTGGGATTTTGTCAGCTGTTTCAGAAGTCACATAAGTGGACTCAAACACTTTGAGACTCCAGGTCTCAGCACTTTTCCAGTCTTTCCTTTGCCCTGCACCTCTATGGCTTGGAACCTCCAGCCAGTTACTGGAACTGAATAGGCACCTGGTTTAGAAAAATTAGGCTTGCAGAGAATGCCAGTTGTGGCTCTTAGGTTACAAGGACTGGGGCCTACAAGCCCAAGTCAAAAGACATAAAGGCAGCAAGAGGCAGTACAGTTAAAACACAGTAACTCCAAAAACAGAAAGCCATATACAGTCAGACCTCTCACCAGCTGGAGCAAGTCAGAAAAGTTTTGGGAGTCTGGTCTGCTCTCCCCATTCAGATACTGCACGCCCCCTTCACCCACGTGTTCCTGGGGACCTACTGAAGACCTCAGAGCTGCTAGGATCTCATTACTGCTAACCTGTAGACTGGATATACTAACCTGGTATGGGATATATTAAATCAAAAGTTGGTGGCCCCAGGGCTCTCCTTCAGTTTTTCCCTTTTCAAATTTGATTCTCTTTTTCTTCCATAGTGAGAACCTTGATTTTCAGTAACACCAGTGTTGTGGTTTGTTTAAGTGGCCCCCCGAAGCCTTATGTAGTCATGAGAGGTGGGCCACTCTAGGGCCCCTGAGTCTAGAATTTGTGATTAGTTTTCTGTCTTGCACTGGGATTGATGGCATGAGTGCTGCACCTGCCCAGGGATAGGAACCTAATACAGTACAAGGGAGGGGAGAAGGCATGATTTTTCCCTTTTTACCCTATTTGCTCTTGCCACTTGTGGCCAACATGAACGGTTGCCCCTTAGCCATGCCACTCTGCCTTGGAGCCAGCTGAGAATGGACTGAAACCTCCAAAAACTGTAAGCTAAACAAACCTTTGTTTCCCTATTTTGAGCATCAGGTATTTTGTCTCAACAATGAGAGAAAAGTAACCAAGACAACTAGTATTTATTCATTTGCCCAAAGTCAGTCCACACAAGATAGTTCCAGAACTATTACACAACTACCACTAGCAGCAATAAACCTGCTCCACCAGGAGGCTGCGTGTTCTGAAGGCTCTTGTCAAAGGCAGGTGCAATTACTAGTACCACTGCTAGGGAACCAGACTTCCAAGAAACAAGGTGCTCTGTAGTCTGTCTACACCTTACATACTGTCTACCCTCCAAAATCCAAACAGCACTGATGGGGATTCCATATGCTTGGTGACAAAAATATGAGGAGCCGCATATTCAGTGAATCAGGATACCAGACAGTTCTACCTAACCAGAGGCCTAAAGTCAAATACAACTTTTGGGGAACACAGGTGTTCACTGCTGTGTGGTGTTTAGGTCAGGTGACCTGGAGGCAAAACAAGCCTGCAATGCACAAAGGATAGAGTCTCTGTGATATCACTGGTGACTACTAAACAAGTTTCTGGGCATTTGTTGTCCATCCGCATGGTGTGCACTGGGCAGCCACTGTGTGATCAGCATGGAGCCCATGATCAGCATAGACCAGCAAATCAGTATCAACACAGGACACTTTCTGATGTTGCCCTCAGTCCAAGGCAAAACAAGGTTGCCTGTTACCTGAGACACACCCTTATCACATCAACACCTCAGCTAGGCCTATCTGCATTGCTTAGAGTCAGTTAGAGGGAGAAGAAAGCAGCAAGCTCTGTACCTATCAGTATGTGGAGACAGGGCCAGGTTAAGCGAAGCGGAGGTAATTGCTCTTTGTTCAAGGAGAGTCGTCCAGGTGAACCTCCACATCTCCCTCACTGGATCTCTTTTTAACCTCTCATCAAATCAAACTTTAAGTCTACAGAAGCATTGTTGACTGTCTGTTTAAACCTCATGCCATGCTTGCCTCTCTTCCCCAGTGGTTTCTTATTCCTGCTGTGCTTCTCTGGAATCAGAAGCTCCGGACCACCCAGGCTGATCTTGCTGTCTTAGCAGCTCTGACTGTAAGCAAGGCAATGCATCTGAGGGAAGAATGAAGAACGTTGGAGTCAGCTTGGCCCTGACCCCCAGCTGGACGTTGGAGTTCACCATTTGGTGGCCCTGGTTGTTTCTGTATCACACACGGATCCCAGATCTTCACTGTCCCTCCACCTGCTACAACTGAAGGTATACACAGGTCCCTTTGCTAGCATCCACCATGAATGCCACAGGAAGTTCTGTGTCCACCCAGCCCTCACTGCCCTTGTGCTGAGCGTTTCCCAAGCCAAATAGAACTCCAGGTTGGATTTGGGTGGGTGAAGATGCCATGGGGCTTTCTGAGGGCAGGGTGATGTTCCTTGTAGTGTGAGGCCAGTCTTGAGTCACAGGAAGCAGGAGTAAGCAGATCAGCTTCTGCTGCTTCTTGCTGTCCATGGAATAGGAGTGACTGAAAGAGGAAGCAGAGCCTTGTGTGTGTGTGTGAGGGGGGCAGGGAATGTCCTAAAATTAGGTGTATTGATGGCTACATAACTCCAAATACAATAAAAACTACTGAACTGTAAACTTCAAGTGAATGAATTTTATAGTATGTGAATTATATCTTAAAGCTGTTTAAAACAAAACAAATGAAGGTATATTTTAATGTGTGCATGTATGTCCATATAGTGAAAGATGTACATACTAACAGTGTATGCAGTGAAAGACACCTGTCATCTGTCAATATTTATATATAAAGGGAGAAAAAGAAAATGTGAGAATGCTAACAGTTGTGCTGAATATGGATAAAGAGCAAGCTGTATGCAGGTTACAAGGACTTATTGTATTATTCTTTCAACTTTTCTGTAGGTTTGCTAGTATTTTAAAATAAATGAAGAAAATGAATCTGCATTATGGGACTGAGGGAGAAAATCCACCCATTTGAGAATCAAACAACAAATCTTGCCCTCTTGGGACCCTGCAAAGCCATTATCTCTGCCTCTATTTGATCTCCTGAACCATACTTCCCTGTCAGAAAATTCACCTTTTCAAAGGTTGGTTGCTTGGCTCTGGTCTTGCTTGATTTTTCCAGAGAAATGGTCAGGCTTTGATTTACAGGTCTACCAGCCCTCCATCAGATGTAAAGACACCCTGACTGGAATCCCTTGGAGGCATTTGTTTATCATGCAGATTCCAAGGTTGCAGGTAGGACTTTTCACATGAGAACTCCAGGCCCAGATGCTGCCCATGCTCCTGGATAGACTCTTATCTTCCCATGGGGAGCTCAGGATGAGTGGGTGATGTGAGAATCAATGTTCTTCCTCACCCTTATCTCCTTAATGCTTTTCCCGTCACATAGCCAAAGTTCTAATGAGAAAATGTGTGACTGATAGATACAAAACAGTCAACCTCGGGAACA
Source organism: Hydrochoerus hydrochaeris (assembly GCA_004027455.1). NCBI lineage: Eukaryota > Metazoa > Chordata > Mammalia > Rodentia > Hydrochaeridae > Hydrochoerus > Hydrochoerus hydrochaeris. The sequence continues at coordinate 238,327 of PVLA01002646.1, forward strand.
GACATTCCAGAGGTCCCCAGAGACCAGCCAGGGCTAGATGCCACCAGTCTTGGCAGCCTCCTGTTAGAAATTTCTCTCAGTATTGTCACCTCAAGCAGACACTTTGGTGTAGACACTGGCTCCAATGACAGGGTGTGGAGCAGAAGACAGCAAGCTGGGAACAGGCCTAATTTGGGGCCAGAAAAGCCCTGAAATGCACCTGTGAGTCTCTGCTTGTGCTCCCTCTCATGCATGCCATGCCTGGGACCCGGCTTCAGATGGATGACTCAGCAGCTAGGACCACCTGATGCTGCCAGAAATCCATCTCAGGAGGGACACTAGGTCAGGACCTCTGCAGAAGTGCCTACCTCACTATCAGGGCTTTGGAATGAAGGCAGCCCTATTTTTCTCATACCTGTCTCCAAATATGAATTTTATTAGCAACTCAGGATATATGTGATTAACTGTGGACCTTTGACATTAAGAGTGAGAAAATGTAACCCTATTAAGTTCTCTAATTTTCTATAAATGTTTAGAAAATAAGACCCAACCAGGAAACTTTCTGATAAGATGAATCTTGGCAGTTACAAAGTTCTGCTTATTTGCAGTTGAGCTGTATACTACATCTTTAAACCACTAGTTAAGACCTCAAACTAATAAGGATCTTATGTCATATTCAAGAAACTGGAGAAAGAATCTTTCTAACATGGAATGATGCCTTCTGCTAGGGTTGTGGAAGATCTCAGCTTAGCTTGTGTATTTTATACCAAGTTGATGTGAAGCAGAAGATTTAAAAATTGAAGCAATTGTTACTTTGCTGGCATGGTTAGATGAAATCAGTTCAGCTATTTGCCAGACTTCAGTGATTTGTGCCCCTGGTCTAACAGGTGGTCAGAGAACATTCTCCATTTTACCTGGGCAGAGGTTGTAGTCTATTGCCCCCTGCAGGTCGATTGTCTTGGAGAAGAGGCCCTGGCCTGGTAAAATAATGAGGAGAATGATTTTCTGTTTTGAGCATTGTATGTGCCAGTTTCTTTCACACTTGTTTTCTCATTTAAGTCTTTGAACCATGGTGTCACGCCCATTTTTCAGATAAAAACATAGAGCTTCAGAAATCTAAGTAACTTGTCAAGGTCACATAAATGGAAAGTAGAACACTACCATTTAATAGCCATCAAGGTAATCAGAGGACCTTTTGTACCTCTAGCATGGGCCCCATGTCAGTGATAAGATCAGCATTGGCACCTGAATGGCCAAATCACAGTTCAGAGCAGGGCTGGGCCATGCAGAGATGGTAACAGGAGTGTGCTGTGCGGTCAGCACCCTGAAGAAGGTAAACAGTCAGCACCATGGACAGCCCCTCGACACTTCTACTGAGAGAAGGTGGAAGAGTTGCCCTTCTGATCCTGTCTCCCCACAACCACCAGGTAACACTCTTAACTGGCATCATGTACCTTCTTGTGTGAAAACCCAGCTCCAGATTTCCTAGGCAGTGAGTTGACCTGGCATCATCCAAAGATTGGCTATGTTTACAGTGAAGAACCACAGCAGGCATAGGCCTGGCTGGGTCATTTCTGTCCCTCAAGACTGGTGGACATGTTCCATCAGGCCTCTACACTCTTCATCAATGGTATCCACTTCCTTTAGCATTCAAGTCCCCCTGGATTCAGGTAGGGATCCATTTGAGAGGCATTAGCTAAGATCGTGAAACACACAATGTCAGGTACTTTTGCAAAATGATAGAAAATATGAGATGAGTGACAAAGGCATCTTTAAATTCCCTCTAATTGACAAATGGCATCTTCTTATAGCTCCTTAAGCAGAATTTCCAAACTTATGTCTCAAATACCCACAAATTTTAGAGAAAGACAACCAGTTTCAACAGCACTGCAAGCTAAGTTTGATGATACATGAACTGAGACCAAAAGTACCTCTATTATAAGGGAAGTAGAATTTAAACAGAAAAACATACTCATGTTTTGCCCAGTGGAAAAGCAAACCTTTGCCACTTTCCAGGTTCACCTGGAAAGAGGCTGTTGATTCAATGTGCAACCCTGAGTTGCTCATTTATAGGAAGTTTTCCATCCTCTCCTACTTTCTTCCCAAGTTACAGAACTAGAGAAGAAACTCATAGGAAGCAAAACTGATTTGTGCACCACACATTTGTTCTAGTTGTAGCCTCATGAAGACACATTAGAGTACAAGTAACAGAGCTTCCTTTACATAGTAGTTAACTGATTAACTGTCAACTTGAGTGGGAACACACAGCTGATTTCAGTCAGCATGGTTGTCAGAACTGTATAAAAGGAGGATGAGAGGGAAGGATTTCAGTTGACATTCCTTGGAAAAGCTTTGTTCTGGCTGATTTTCTTCTGAGAAGTTCCAGCTGTTCTCTTTGTCTGAGCTCTAGTATTTCACCTTCACCCAGGATGACTGCTGGTCTCTTGGGAGGAGCTCTGGGTGTCACCTTCACCTTGAGCATCATCTCCTGACTCTTGGTGGAAATTCTTCACCTTCCAGCAGAGTCTTTGGGGCTGCTGGCACAGACCTCTAACCTCCAGCACCAGCCTTTTGGCTTTCTGAATTTGGCCTTTCAATCTTTCTTTATAGATTCCTTGGCCTCCTGATATCGACTCTGGGACATTGCCAGAGGTTCTACATCTTTAGCTGAAATCTTTGGACAGACCTCTTGCACTCTCTCCTACATTTGACTCTGTGGGCAGATGTTGTCAGCCAGTCTTATACATTTCTATGTCATCCATTAAATCTGTTTCTCTTTCAAAATACTGACTAATACACATTGCATCATAGTATGAATGTATTTAATGTCACAAAACTACACACTTAAGAATGGTTAAGCTGTTGCTGTGGTCTAAATGTTTATGTTTCCCCCAAATCTATTTTAAAACTGAATCACCCATGTGATTGTGTTGGGGGTAAGGACTTTGGAAGGCAATCATGTCTCAAGCGCTCTACTCTTTTCTTTTTTTTTTTTTTTGTGCCAGGGATTGAACTCATGATCTCACATTTGCCAAGCAGGCACTTATGCCACTGAGCTAAACCCTTGGCCCCAAACACTCTACTCTTGTAAATGGAATCAGCGCACTTGTAGGAGAGGCCCCAGATGGCTGTCTAGTGTTATCTACCATGCAACAACACAGTGAGAAAATCTATCCATGAGCCAGAAAGAGGGACCTCTTCAGTACCAAGTGTGCTGGTGGTTTAGTTTTGGACTTAGCCTCCAGAACTCTGAGAAATAAGTTTTTTTTATTTATAAGCCACCAAGACCATGAAATTTTGTTACAACAGTCAAATAGATTAAAATAGATGATGATTTTTAATTTTGTATATATTTTAGCACAATTTAAGAATTTTCAAAGATAAAACATAAAAAAGACTCCAATTAGTTATTACTCAGTATCAGGCCATCACAGATCTGTTTTTAAATAGTACTGAGGATTGAAACCAAGAGTGCTTTACCACTGAATCACATATCCAGCCTTTAAGTTTTTTATTTTAAGATATCTCACTAAGTAATCCAGGCTGGCCTTGAACTTGTGATCCTCCTACCTCAGTCTCCTGAATTGCTGGTATTATAAATACATCACTCCATGCCTGGCTCTTCACAAATCTATTTTTTTTTCTTTTTCTACCGGGGATTGAACTCATGACCTCGCATTTGCTAGGCAGGTGCTTAAGCCACTGAGCTAAATCCCCGGCCCTCTTCACGAATCTTACTAGCATAAGCCAGCTGTCACTCTGCAGGGCTCAATGGGGAGGGTTCCTATCTTCATCACTTTTCTCTCATTGGTGAGAAAAAAATCTCTGACACTCAAAATTAAGGAAGGAAAGGTTTGTTTTGCACATGGCTTGTGAAGGTTTCAGGCTATAATCAGCTGGCTCCAAAGCACAGGGGCAACTGTTCAAGGCAGTAGAAGACAACAAAGCAAGAAAAGTCAAAGGGGGAGAACAAGCCTCTTCCCCCCCTTCTATGGCACACAGGCTACCTCCCTCAGGTGGGTGGAGCACTTATACTGTCTCCCTACCTTCTTCCATCCTAGACTGGTAAGGGCATTCTGGGGTCCTCCACACCGCAGAATGGAGAACTACTTGGTTCCTTAGTTAAGTTTCCAGACTTCTCAAGTTGACACTGATTACAGTTTCTTTCCCAGGAGTATGGGAAAATACAGGACAACTCATCTGGGACTATGGGCAGAATCAAAGTTGATTTTTTTCTGTGCACACACACTACCTGGCCCTCAGTTGGTAGGCTGGAGGTCTTTTTCATGTACTATCTCTTGATTCATTCGTGCTCATCATTCAGTAGTCTCACCTGAATTTTTTGTATAGAAATTGGCTTTGTGGGGGGGGGTAATAGTAGAAGCTGCCAAACATCTTAAAGTGTAAGACTGACACCAACCCTGGTGTATTATCCCTCACTTTATATCATTTGACTCAAAGAAAATCAGAATAAAAGCTGGGCACAATATATGTCTTTCTGGGAGGAGCCACAAATGCATATGTGGAGTGGGGGGAATGGTTGTTGTCATTTTTGCAAAAAATCACCACAGTGGACTGTGACACATGCCCCATCCTTTACAAAGTTCGCAGACAATTAAGGACTTCAAGTCAACTTTAGCATTTCATCCAGAGTATAATTCATCCTAGGAGAGTGATTTTAGTTTATGAACTCAGAGGCGAGGATATGTATGCACAAATGTGCACATACACACTATAGCTTGAAAAGAGGAAGAGCCTTAAAGTTTAACTGTCCTTTCACACAGGAAGAAAAAAGCAAGCCCACTTTGACAAAAGTCACACAACTCTCAATTTTGAACAAGAACAAAAACTTTTCTGGCTATATTATACTGCACTCTACCACACACACATACTACTACTACTATGCTCAAAGTAGTGAAAAAGGCTCAGAGATCTACATTTAGGTCACAGAATCACTTATGATTATTACAAGAAAATTAATTTCATTTAAAATATTAAACTAAGGAAATTATAAAGATCAGAGCAGAAATCAATGCAATAGAGACAAAGAAAACAATACAAAGAATCAATGAATCAAGGAGTTGGTTATTGATAAGCCCCTATCAACCTTATTTTAAAAACGAAAGAAAAAACTCAAATTCATGCAATAAAGAATGAAAAGGGTGTAATCACTACAGACTCTGTGGAAGTACAGAAGATCATCAATACCTATTTTGAAAACCTCTACTCTCATAGGTTCAATAACACAGAAGAAATGGACAGATTTCTAGAAACATATGAAATACCAAAGCTGGATCAAGAAAATATAAAACTGCTGAATAACCCAATTTCTATTAATTAAATTTAAAATGTAATTAAATCCTTACCAACAAGGAATAACCCAGGCCCAGACAAATTCACTTTGGAATTCTATACGAAATTCAAAGAAGATTTAATGCCAACACTCCTCAAACTTTCCAATGAAATTGAAAGGGAAGTAATTCTTCCTAACTCATTTCTGCAAGCAAATATTACTCTAGTACCAAAATCTGAGAAAAACTCAACTAAAAAAGAGAACTGCAGGCCAATCTCCCTAATGAACATAGATGCAAAAATTCTCAATACTATATTGGCAAACAGAATGCAGCAAATCATCAAGAAGATTATACACCACCACCAAGTGGGATTAATCCCAGGCATGCAGGGATGGTTCAACATATGTAAATCAATAAATGTAATCCACCATATCAATAGAGCCAAAAATAAGAATCACATGATCATTTCTATAAATGCAGAAAAAGCTTTTGATAAGGTCCAAGACTTATTCATAATAAGAACCTTACAGAGAATTGGAATATATGGTCTTTACCTCAAAATGATAAAGGACATCTATGACAAACCAACAGCCAGCATCATATTAAATGACCCAAAACTGAAAGACTTTACCCTAAAACCAAGCACAAGACAAGGATGTCCATTATCACCACTCCTATTCCACATAGTGCTGGAAATACTGGCTAGAGCAATTAGACAAGAGAGAGAAATAAAAGGAATAAGAATAGGAAAAGAGGAAGTTAAATTATCATTATTTGCAGATGACATGATACTCTACATAGAAGACCCCCAAAACTCCATTGAAAGAATCCTAGGCATAATAAGTAAATTCAGTAATGTAGCTGGATACAAAGTCAACAATCAAAATCAAAGCATTCCTATACACTAACAACAAATCACTGAGAAAGAAATAAGAGAAGCTATACCCTTCACACTGGCATTCAAAAAAATGAAATACTTAGGAATCAATCTAACAAAAGAAGTAAAAGATCTATCTATTTAGGAAAAATTATAATACCCTGAAAAAAAGAAATTGAAGAGGCCCTCAGAAAAGTGGGACAACATCCCTTGTTCATGGATAGGAAGAATAAATATTGTGAAAATGGCCATTTTCCCAAAATTGTTATACAGATTTAATGCAATCCCAATCAAAATACCACTATCATACCTCATAGATCTAGAGAAACCACTTCTAAAATTCATCTGGAACCAGAAGAGACCTAGAATAGCAAAGACAATTCTAAGCAACAAAGGTGAGGCAGGAAGCATCACAATCCCAGACTCAAAGTTATACTACAAAGCTACTGTAATAAAATCAGCATGGTATTGGAATAAAAACAGACCTGAAGATCAATGGAATAGATTAGAATATGCAACTACAACTACAAACACACTCAGCCACCTTATCTTTGATAAAGGGGCTAAACAGATTCACTAGAAAAAAGATAGCCTCTTTAATAAATGGTGCTGGAAAAATTGGCTCTCCATATGCTGAAAACTAAAACTAGACCTATGCCTATCACCGTGTACTAAAGTCTAAACTGGGTCAAAGAACTAAATATTAAAACAGAAACACTAAATCTGTTGGAAGACGAAATAGGTAGAAATCTTGAAGACATAGGGGTAGGTAGAGAATTCAGGAACAAGAATCAAACTGCACAGGAAATACTTCCCAGAATCAATACCTGGGCACATCTTATTAAAGACTTTCTGCATGTCAAAAGAAATCTCCAGAATAGTGAAAAGAAAACCCACAAATTGGGAAAAAATGTTAGTGAACTGTCCCTCAGACAAAGGACTTTTGTCTAGAACATATAAAGAATTAAAAAAAATCAGATCCCTGAAGTTCAAAGACCTAATCCAAAAATGGGCATCCAAGATGAATACACAGTTCTCAGATGAAGAAATACAACTGGCAAATAAATACGTGAAAAAATGTTCAGCATCATTAGTCATTAGAGAAATGCACATTAAAACCACCTTGTGATTCCATCTGACTCCAAAAGGAATGGCCAGGATCAAGAAAACTACCAACAACAATTGCTGGAGAGGCTGTGGGGAGAAAGGAACTCTTCTGCACTGCTGGTGGGAGAGTAGACTGGTGCAACCACTATGGAGGTCAATCTAGAGAGTCCTTAAAAAGCTGGGATTGGAAGTCCTATTTGACTCAGCTATTCCACTTCTGGGCATATTCCCAGAAGAAATGAAAACATCATACTTCAGTGATATATGTGCACCCATGTTTATAGCAGTATAATTTGTAATAGCCAGATCTTTGAAACAACCTAAGTGCCCATCGACTGAGGAATGGATAAAAAAGATGTGGTATTTTTATACAATGGAGTTCTACTCAGCTATAAAGAATGATCACATTGAGATATTTATAAATAAATGGATGCAACTTGAGGCCATATTCATAAGTGAAATAAACCAAACTCACATGTGTAAATACCATATAGTCTCCCTAGTGTAAGAAATGGTAAGAGTACATAAGATTTTATGGTAATCATGGTTTCCCACTATATTGCTTTGAAGTCTTATAATGTTTTCATTCATTGGTTGGAATGGTTTTATTCTGTTTTGTTTGATTTTATTATGTGTGATGGTGTGAACAGCTACTTTGAAGAAAATGACACATTATGGCAGCCACTGCTGACTTATTATCATCTTGCTTTGAAGTCCTAACATGCTTTTGTTCTTCTGTTTCCACTGGTTCTATCATGTTGTGTCTTACTGGATTTTAATATGTGTGATCGTATAAACAAATTTTTTAAGGAAAATGAGATAATATAGTAGCCATTGTTCATTTTCTGTTATCTGGTTTTGCAATACTTTCATTCTCTTGAATGGTTTTATACTATTTTGTTATGTTTGATATTATTGTGCATGAAGCTATACTCTACTATTTCAAAGAAAAGAGACATTATGGTAGCTTCTGTTAATATATGGTTGTCTTGCTGTGAAGTGCTGTGTTGCTTGCATTGTTCTGTTCTGATTTGCTTTGTTCTGTTCTCTTTTGTTTTATTCTCTTTAAAATTAAAAAAAATCTTAAAGTAGCAAGCTAATTTACAACTTAGCAGTTAGCTAGAATTCCAGATGCAGGCTATGAGTCCATTCCACATCTTTTTTTGTTGATTGAACTGCTCAGTGACAGGTGCTACAGATTAAAGTTGGGTGAAATTGGTTTCTGAGGCTATGCATTTCCAGACAGACCCAAATGACAGTGAAGACTGGCTTTGGGGATTTTTCTCTTGTGTTAACAGTTCTTTGCATTCTCTGAATAAAAACATGATCTCTGACAATATTGACATGGAAGAGGAACAAGATATGGCCATGGTAGGGACAGAAGGGCCTGGATTTTCCATCTTCAGACTTGGAAAAAGGATAGGACATGCACAGATAAACAACACTGTAGACCCCCTGAAACTATTCAAGAACCTGGAGCTTTTCTGGGGCCACCACAATCCTCACCTCAATGGAACATGTGATCTGTGAAAGGTTATGTGTCACAAATACACTCAGCTATGCACACACATCACCTTGATCATTTATCTTCTAACTATCCTCGCTACAAGCACTCACCCAGATTCTTAGTAACATCACCCTCTGCATATGCTTCCCACATTTTTTTTATTTATTTGTTTCTTGTTTATAGTAAGGTTCACCCATGGACATTGGCTCACTTGCTCATGGTTGTATCCCCTGTGCCTGAAACATAGTAGGTGTCAATTATTTGTTGAATGGATAAATCAAATAAAATTGAAGTACACAAAGCCAAAACCAGGGGAGAATTTTCAGTTTTGAAAATTCACTGTGGGGATAGAATTTGTGAGTCACAGGGACAGGAAATATGGCATCAAACTCAGCCCTGCTGTTGTATGTTGTAACATGTGCCATCACTTCCATCAGGCAGAGAGATCAAATGCAAGCAACAGATGATGCAGTGAAGCTAGTAGGCATTTACTGAATGGGCCTGTGGGATCTCACAGCATTGTGGGGGTGGTAGAAATGGCTTCTCACTACACTGCTAAAAATGGTGCTGCAAAACTGGCCTGGTGAGAAGCCACATCTACCACTATCAAGCTCTTGGTGTCCTTAACCCCTAAGTAGTGACTTGTCCACATGACCAATCCCTTAAACCAGATATTTCTGGGCTTTCCTTCTTCTTTAGGTGGTTTGCATGGAACCATTTTCCACAGTCCAAGCATATCTACCATGAACCTTAGGTGGAGGGCAAGTCAAATACTTCTAGCCTGTTGAAAGGGAGGCAGGACAAGAGTTCAGAGGAGGAGGAGTGGCATTGTGCTGCAGGCATGTAATTCTAGCACTCAAGAGGCTGAAGCAAGAGGATTGCTGTGAATTCAAGGCCAGCTTGGGCTACATAGTGAATTCCAGGTCAGCCTGAACTATACAGGAAGACCTATCTCAAGAAAACAAACTAAGCTTAGGGGGAGAAATTTCATAGAGTAAGAGGTACCCAAATATAGGAAGGCAGTTCAAAATATCCTGGTCTCTGGAACATTTGACAAGGGTGGTCTACACTGACCTCTGCCTCAGTTTTCTCATTTGCAACACAGACTAGCCTTGCGTCCTTCTTAGGCAGTGCCTGGGAAATTATAATGTAAATTGATGGTGTGTCCTACTGCTCTCTGAGAGGCTCTAGACCATGAGATGAGAGAGCTGCACCTTAGGAGAGAAAGAGAGAGAGGGAGAGGGAAAGGGAGCAGGGGTCTGGGGCACACAGGAGAATGATGGGGTCTTATGACTGTTGGAGTCACCTCTCTTGTACTCATAACAGCAGCAGGATCATACGGTGCTTGGATATTTGAGCAGCAGCCAGGATTTGTGCATCACAGCGCATCCATCATCTCAGCTGATCTGGGGAAATAGGAAATTGCATTTTCATTATACAGATTAGGGGTGCTGAGAAATGAAGCAGCTCTCAAACATTTGGCAGTCTGGATAAATTGATTAAAAGTGGCTTATCCTTTCAGGGAAAACAGTGGACCAATGAAATTCTGCTTATCCAATGCTATAGGAAAACATCAGGAGAGGAGGTGGGTTGTGGCTATGAGTACCCGAGGAAAGTCAAAGTCAGTGGTCAAGACCAAGGGGCCCCCATAGTTTGGGGGGGTCAAAGGCTACAGTGTGAGAACAAAGGGATTCAAGCCTTCATTGTGTAGTCTAGCCTGATCTCCTCACCTGGAAGCTGTTCTGTTAGAATCATGCCTTTCTGGGTTGTTTACCTCCAGCAACTCCTTTGTTGGAGGAACAGATGCCCACCCTCTCCATCAAAGACCAGGAAAGGATTGGCTGGTGGCCCAGGGAAAGGAGGTGCTGTTCTAGCAGTTTGGAACAAACAGGTCTGGTGATCCAACCCCACTTATTAGAGTTAGAGACTGAAGGGACTCATTGAAATGGAAGTGACTTTGAGGGGTATTCACTGTACTCCAATGGCAGTAGAGATGCCTGGTGTTTCTTAAAAGGGTACTGAGTTTTCTGGGGATTTTCATGCCAACCTCTAGGCAGCTCTCTAGGGGGGGACTTCTGTAGCCATGGGCAGTTCTGTATATTGGTTCCCCCAACTCTGCAGCTCCTTCATCTTCAAGCCAGGCAACTACAGCTCATGGAACAATCTCAACCTCATAGCTACCCATGAATTGGGATGGTTATTTTCATTCAAAACTCAGCAAACTGATACTCAAAAGAGATGTGGGAGGCACAGGAGCCATGTGGACTGTAAGTGGCCAGGCAAGAACTGATGCCCAGTGTAACTGACTCCAAAGCTCAGGTGCTCACAGTCATCATCCACTTCCTCCCTCACTGTTTTCCTACAGTCTTGACTCTGTTCCATTCCATTTTGCTGCTCTTGCTTTTCAAAAACACTTTTTAAATATATATTTGTGATTCACTGGTTCTCATACTTCACCCTATCTGCCACACCCTGGCCACCAGTATTGTCCCTGGTGCAGGAAGGCTCCCATAGTGCCCCTTGTACAAATGCTTCTGCCCAATTTGTTCCTTAGCTTCTCCCATTCTTACACCATATGAATTTTGGCTTGTGAATTTCCCTACACCTCAGTATCTTTATCAGAAAATACATAATGTACACTAAATAAGATAAAGCCTATGTAGGCCTTACTTCAGTGTCTACCACGCAGTGCTGCTGGCACAGTGATCCTTGCTGCTCCTCTGACCAGCAGTTCTCTTTACCTAGCCTGTCTTAGCCTCACTAGCCAGAGGCAGACACTGGAAAGCCATCACTATATCACAAGACGGTTTTAGTGAACTGGGCAGCTAGATGTGAGGAAATCACATTTAGGCATCTAGCTAACCTGTAAGTTATTTCTTAACCTGTAATGTTAAGAAAGAAAGAGAGGGGGGTGGGAACTATCAGTGATACCCGAACTCTGCATCATGTTGGAACTTTGGACACTGGAGCACAGGTGGCCTACTCGCCACCCTGGTGAGCAGCTGGTGGCCTGGCAAACCACTGGCACACCAGGGCAAGAACTATCAGTGACTCCTAAGCTCTGCATCATGTTGGAACTTTGGGCGCTGGGAGAACAGGCAGCCTATGGGCCGCCCTGGTAAGCAGCTGGGGCCCTGCCGATGTGCAGGCTAAGAATCAGACATTGATTGACCCTACCACCACCACCGTTAGCAAGTAGGCACCAGTGGTCTGAGTATCTTTTTGGAGGATGAATGTACACAGCATGGCAAGTAAGGGGGATTTCCTTCTACAATCTCTTGAAGGCAAATATTTTTATCACTGTTTTGCTCAGTTTTGATTAATGGTACTGCTTTATTCAATATTATGTTTTTAAAAGTTTGATATTTCCTTCCATTTTCCTCTATTTGATTGAAAGAACAGCTAATGTGAACAAAATGGGCTGTACTATTGAGCCCATTGCTTGTGTCCTGGTGACCTGCTCTGAGGTTCTGTGGTAGTTTTATTGCAGTGTGGTCGCATGGGTTTGTTCTGTCTTGTTCTGCTGTATTTTACTACCTTCAAAAAAAAAAAAAAAGTAGATAAGAAAGTAACAAAATACCTCAAAAAATCTCCCAACTCCACCAAAGCTGATCCATGGATCACGGATGAGGAGAAATTCAAAAACAAGGCAACAGAATTGTATAAGGTGATTAACAGTATATAACAACAACAAAACAAGTCAGTAAGGTACTGAGCAACCTGAAACAGGATATAACTAAGCAGATAATGGACTTAAAAAGTAAAAAAAAGAAAAGAAAGTGCTCTAGAGGATATGGCTGCATGTATGTTTGAGTGTGTAGGATTGATAACCATGTTGCTACGTTGTTACTGGATCATTGAACTTCTTTGCAGTCTCACTGTTTGAATGTCCACTTTGTATGCTTTAATTTTGTAACTTTAACAACTAGGTCTAAGAAGACAGTATGTAATTTATCAACTAGTGATTTTTTACTGCTTTTTTTTCTGAAATTCTGTATTGTTTCTACCCCTTTTTCTGTTTTGCTTTTTTTTTTCTCTTTAAATAAAATTAAAAAAAAAAGAAAGAGAGAAGGCAAATGTTCACTTCTGTGTGGCAAGACAGACAGCCATAGCAAAGGAACAAGTCTTCCCAAAATGCTCTTTGAAAATCAGTTTCCTATTTTAGCTTAATGACATTTGAGACTGAGCTGAATGATTAAATATTGAAACAGAACTGGCAATCTTGAGTTGCATTTGGCTGATCAATTTAAGATGAAGCAGCAGAAGAAAATGCAAATGTCAAATTACCAAATCCAAATGAACTCCATGCTGAACCTTGATAAAATGTCACAGGAAGTCGGCCAGGGCATTGTGTATTATTTTGGCTCTAAAGAAAGACACGGGAAAATGATCAGTATTCCCTCCATCGAGTTCTACAAAGGAAGCCAGTACCACTGAGAAAGGTCATCTTTTCCTTTTTTATTTCTGGCACTGAGGATTAATTAGTCTCTCTCTCTCTCTCTCTCTCTCTCTCTCTCTCTCTCTCTCTCTCTCTCTCCCTTCTCTGCCCCTTGCCTGAGGAAGGCTTTCACTATGCATTTTAGGCTGGTCTTGAACTCATTTTGTAGCCCAGCCTGGCTCAAACTCACAGTGATCTCAGCCTGCTGAATGCTGGGATTACAGGTGTGCATCACCATGCCTAGCAATTTTTTTTGTACTGGGAAGCAAACTCATAACTTCCTGCTTGCCAGGCAGGCACTGTGCTGCTGAGCTGTAGGTCTAGCTGGCCTGGGTCTCTTAATGCTAGGCAAGTGCTCTATCACTGAGCTACACTCCAGCCATGTATATCATCTTTATAAAAATAATGTAGAGCTCCAGGATGTCTGATTTATGGAAAACCTCTAATGTGCAGGCCAACACACCCTTGGCTTAGAGGGAAAGTTACAAAGGATGAGGTCAGGGGGTGATGACATCAGTGACAATGGCAGTGAGATGGTGAGGAGGATGCAGAAGGCAGTGATGGTTATAGCAACGTTGATGAAGTTCACGGGGTTAAATGCTGAAAACCGAGAAGTGGATAATGACGGTGTGAAAAGAATCCTACCAGTTTACAGCTATGCTGACAATAAAGGTGACAATAATTCTAGCAATCATTACAATGCTGAAGGTCTCATGAATGAACATAATGACAGTCAGGATGGATGCAAAGGTGGTAATGACAATGCTAAAACTAATAATTATGATTATGGCAATCACCACAACACTGAACACTACTGATGAACAAAATGACAAAAGAATGATGTTGAATATGGTGATGGCAATAATAACAGAACTATATATTGCAGCTGACAATGAAGACTTTAGAGTTTACAAAACACCATCATGTATATTGGTTTATCTTCTCAACAACTTGGGTGATGTCCTCACAGCTATCTAAGGTAATGTCATTTTGAAGGAAAACTGAGTCAAGTGACTTATATGTTCAGGGACCTTAGTGATGAATAAGATCTCTGATATTTTCCAACTACTGTTTTTGGCATCTTTTGTATGTGTTCTGCACTTTACCTATTACTAACAAAGAATGTAATACAAAGAGAATCTTACTTTTCCTGAGGTTACTAAAGTCATTATGACTATATATAACCAAGAAGAAAGCTCTTCTCACTAACCATGGTAAACATGAGAGCCCAAGGAGAGAGAAATCTTGGCCACTCCTGTGAAACCCACCTCTATACTTTTTGTGTTCTATCTCCTGGCTGGGAGAACCACATGATTACAACCAAATACTTGCTTTGATGAGAGTGGTGATATAGTACTCTTTGGTAAGGATGGTGGCTGCTGGCTTCCTTCCCTGTCCTAGATAGAGATACAGTTCAACTCCAACCTGTACAAATTTCTAAAATTTGTAACAGTCTAGAGTGCATGGTAAATGTATGTCTCCTTGGAGAGTAGGAACAAAATAACTGTACACCTAGACACCAAGTCACTGGCCCTTGCTGGCCAGAAAGAAGAAAAACTCAGCAACCCAGTAGTTTGTTTCTGCATGCATGTTGGCTGAGTCAGTGGGAAAAGAGAAAGAAAAAAAGAAAGAAAGAAGAAAGGAAGAAAGAAAGAAAGAAAGAAAGAAAGAAAGAAAGAAAGAAAGGGTTAGAGGAGTGTAAGTGCTCCAGCCATCAGTTAAATTACAAATGCAGTCACAGAACCAGGATAAGCTTATCTCCTGAAGCCTCAGCACAGCTAATGTTTTTAAAGGACATTCAGGGCTTTTCAGTCTGGAAGACGCCTTTCCTGACTTACAAAAAGCAGCCAAGATGACTCTTTGCAAAATGTGTTTGAATTGTGTCTAAGTCCTCAAAATCCATCAGAGAAGACTGAGGTAAACAGCAATGGGCATTAAAACATGACTAGTAGCAGGAAGAGGGAAATGCAATCTGCCTGGAACACTGCTGGCTCTCAGGAAACACAAGGACTCACATGGGTTACCCAACCCCTTCACCACGCAGAACATGGACACTCTCAACTTGAACTCTCTTGAAACAGACAGGAAACCCACTAGGCACTATCTTTTCTAGTATGTCTTCAGCCACTGATCCTGGTGAAAGGCAGTGTACTGTTCCACTCAGTTTTGTAAATCTCCCAGATAGCAATCATACCAGTGCATGTGGCCAAGGCCCTCAGAATGTGCCCATGGCCCTGCACACAACCAAGGTGAAGGGGCTGCTTGGCATTGATTCGGCCCGTGGATCAATCCGTGGGTCTCACCTGGAGAGGGAACGGGGATGGTGGGCCGGGCAAGAGGAGAGAAAGACGGAGACAAGTTGAGGGCTTCCAATCAAGTCTCCTTTATTGATGTAGGGCACAGGGTTTTTATAAGCGGGGGGCGAAACATGGAGCTGGGCAGGGTAAGCACGTTGTATGTCCGCTGATTAGCTACAGAGCAAGATCTATCCAAATAAGGACAAGCTAGAGGCAGGAAGCTGTTGCTAGGTAGGGGTACGTGGTAACCATGACTGGACCCTCGTCATATCCGCTAAATGCAGGAGAGGATCGTGGGTAATGTAGGCTGACACACAGAATGCCCTCAGGCAGGAGGGGCGGGACGGCAGCAATTACCTTAAGCCGCTCCCTACATCTCCTCCCTTTATTATATTTAAAATCAGGAGTATGGCGGGCCCTATGGGGACAGTGCCTGTCTTAGGTCAAGGACTTTTCATATGAACCCAACCAGGCCTTACCCGTCATGGGCCTGCAGGACAGCAATTGGTCCTGTGCCTGTCTTAGGCGGCCAGTGGCGTAACATATGTGTCCTAGTTGCCCATCTCTGGCTGCCTGTCCAGTGCCTCGGGGCAGTTGGCCCACATCATTATATGGGCCATTTGTTGGGATTGTTTCCCTCCAAGTGTCTTGATCTGCTATCTCCAGTTGATGATAATGTACCTGAATGGGCTTGGCCAGGAGTGCGTCAACCCTATTGTTAAGAAGAGTCATGATCCTTTGGAAAATGCAGGGGCCTACAGTGAGAAGCAGTAGCAAAGCAGCCAGTGGGCCTAATAAGGGAGCAACGTAAGGAAAAAGGCCTCCCCACATGGAAGAGAGGGAGGTTTTTCTGAGGTGGTCTCTTTCCGAACCACCTTTTGATTATCCCAGCGAGCGATGGTCCACTGCCAGGGTTGATGGGGATTGCCATCCGTTAGGTGTAGCTGTGTCAGGAGTCCGATGATGGCCCCTAAGGCTTTGGGAGGTTGTATTATCTGTAAGAGAACACAGGGGGTTGTGCCTCAGGAAAGAATATTATTCCTGGGCGTCGCATAGAGTTTTTGATGAAGGGCTGTCTATTTGTTTTATGAGGCGTTCAGGTAGCCATCTAGCTCCTTTTTCTTGCCTAGAATAAACACAGACTGAGCCTCGCCCCCAGATGAGAATGGGGTTAGGGCCATTCCAGGTGTTAGTTAGCGGATCTTTCCATAATACCAAGGCAAACTGTGTTTGCGTTTGTGTATGCCAAAAGCGAGATGCTGCGGAGCAGCCTGAAATATCTAAGGATAAAAAGTTTAAAATGAAGAGGGCATGTGAAAGGATATTTCTGGGGGACCCCCGAGTAGGGTACCAAGTTCCCCCTTTTATTTTATCTATAGTGGACTTAAGAGAATGATGTGCGCGTTCAACAATGCCTTGTCCCTGAGGATTGTAAGGTATACCTGTGGTATGAAGAATATTAAGGCACTTACAAGAATATTAAGGCACTTCAATTGAGCAAATGAAGCACTTGTATAGCCAGGGCCATTGTCAGTCTTGAGTTGTTGGGGGCACCCCAGGGTAGAGAGAGCCAACAGCATGTGGGCCATCACATGTTTGGTAGCCTCTCCAGTCTGGAGGGTGGCAAAAATGAAACCACTATATGTGTCAACTATTACATGTATATATTTTAAGTTGCCAAATTCATTAAGATGAGTAACATCCATTTGCCATAAGGCATTAGGAA